>JAJPUD010017781.1:0-30396 GCA_023553655.1 Myrmecobius fasciatus
AGCAGCGCTGAAAAGGGTTCAGTGAACCCCCACATCAGAGGAGCTAGTCCTCCCCCAACACCCATACACCCTTTTTGGGTAACACATTGGTGGAAACCTAGAAATAACTTCTATAGAAGCTGGCTTTGGAGATTTTCCCAGAATAAATTCTGTGGGGAACAATGAGCCAAAAGAGATATTGATCTTTTGGGGCCTCCTTAAAATCTGATCTAATCTATGAGTTCAGAGTTTAGGGAGCTCAAGTCATAGGTTATAGTAAAAAACAACTCACTCCACCTAGATCTTTGCTCCTTCCACCTTCCATGGGATTAATAATATGTAATAATAATTGACATTTATATAAATGTTTGAGATTTCTCTTTTTAAAGATATGCATACATTTGACATCATTAACAAATCCAAATATTTCTATAGGCCTCATTCTGGAGAATTTAATAAAAAAGGGTTGAATATGAAAATATTAACTTGTTGGTGTAGTGGATAGAGCACCAGCCCTGAAGTCAGGAGAATCTGAGTTCAAATCTGACCTCAGCTACTTAACACTTCCTGGCTGTGTGACTCTGGGCAAATCACTTAACCCCAATTTCCTCAGCCAAAAATAAATAAATAAAAATTGTTACTTTTTTTTTTTTTAGTGTATATTAAATTTAAGTCACATCCACAAAATGTGTATTAAAAAGTACTTAGTACCAGGCATTGTGTTAAGTATTGGGTATACAAAGAAAGGAAAAGATTCTGTTCTTAAGGTTTAATGGTGGTGGTAATATAAAGAATATGTACAAACAAGATAAATTGGAGATGATCAATAAAGAAGGGGAAGCCACTGGCATTAATGGAGATTAGGAAAGGATATAAAAGGTGGGATTTAATCTGGAATTTGAAAATAGCCTGGGAAATGGACGAAATGGAGAGTTAAGGGAAAGAATTCCAGACACCGAACAGCCCAAAGTAGTAACAAAACTGCTTAGTTCATGTTCCCTTCTGAACTTTTCTCCTGTGTATTCTGAACAATGTTTTATTGCCATTTTTTTCCATCTCCATCACTTCCCACGAACTCCCTCCTCCCTCTCCCATTCCTTTTGTGGTAGGTACTTTTAAGATTTCAAAGCACTTTATAAAATCTACTATAAAGTAGTTATCACAGGTTATCTACAGATGGTAAAACTGAGTCCTAGAAGCTAAATGACTTGACACCAAATTAGTAATTATCAGACCAGAATTCAAACTCAGGTCTTCTGGATTCCAGATCTAAAATGATGTCCATGAGAGGGTTCTGCCTCTGCTCTCTCCAAGTGGAGGGAGGGGATAGGAAGGAGAGGAGGGAGTCTCAGAGCTCAAAGAGCTTCCCCTGCTGTTACCCTGGGGCCCAGACAGGCAAACAAGTGCCTTTCCTGTGTCTAGACCCCAGGAATCCTGCTATTTATCTCAGCCCACCCAGGGCAGACCTGGGCTCCATCAGACAACTGCTAGGAGTAGGGGGAAGCAGCAGGGATTTGGGGCAGAGCATCCCTTTGGGAGAAATTAGGAAGCAAGGTTGGAAAACTTAAAATTGGTCTTTAAATCTTGTGGATTCTATTACTTTTTAAAGAATTAGGAGAATGGATCATATAGTAAGTGCTATTTTGTCTCCCCCCCCCCCCCCCCCCAAAAAAAAAAAAGTACTCTCCTCTATTCATAGAATTTTCTGAGAAGCTTGAAAGTTTAGGTCTTAGGCTGGAAGGAAACTGAGCTAGGAGGTTCTGAGACTCCGAGAAGCTTAAGGTCCTGAACAAGTTATACCAGGACTATGTCTGGAAATCCTAAGATTCTTCAACTGAACTAAGAGACCCTACTGACTCTGTTTCAGGATTCAGCTCCTTTCTAAGGACTCTGAGAAAGAAAGAATGTTTTTTTTTGCTTTTGTTTTTAATATATGGTTAACTTTAAAAAGAGGCAGCACATTTCCTTTCTCTATATGAGTAATCTCATCCTTTTCTATAAAACCATTCTTACTGCCTTATTCCCCTTCCTCTTACTCTCCCTCATCTTCTGCTGACCCTTGTTCAGACCACTTTGCAGGCAGATTTGACCATGACTGGCTAAAAGAAGCACAATTATCAGTCTAGAGTGCTGATTCTAGATGGTAGCCTTACAATTCCTACTGTGATTTTCCTTCCTGTTAGACAAATGGGAAAGCTAGGGACAGACTGAGTTTCATAAACACCCAATGGATCTTTTCTGTGGATCATTATAATCCAGTTTCTTAAACTGTGGTTCATGACCTCATGAAGGTCTTATAATTCAATGCAGGGGGTCATGAAATTATGATTTATTATTAACAAATATTTGATTTATACATCTATTTTATACACTTATATACCCTGGGTCACATAAAAATTTCTCTATATCCAAGAAGGATCTGTGTCTGGTTTTTATTTTATTTTTAAAAATTTCTTTTATAAGTTAAAAATTCTGTGAGAAGAAAGGTTTCTAAGTCTCATAAGTTTGGGATTGTGTAGATGGTTGGTAGGTGATCCCTCTTTCCTGATCGCTCCTCATTCCCTAACAATAACCACAAACACATATAGGCAGATTTCATTTTATTGAATTTTGCTTTATTATATTTTGCCTTTTTTTTTTTTTTTAAATTGAAGGTTTGTGGCAACCTGTGTTTTGAACAAGTATCATCACCATTATTCCAACAGCATATACTCACTTCTGTCCCTGTGTCACATTTTGATAATTCTCATGACATTTAATACTTTTTCATTATTTTGATCTGTGATCTGTAATTGTTTTGGGGCACTACAAACCCACATAATACGACAAACTTAACTGGTGTTTCAAATAATACTACAATGGCCTCTAAGTGTTCAAGTGAAAGGAAGAGTCAATTGATGCAGTAAATTCTACAGTTGTCTTATTTTAAGAAATTACCATAGCCACCCCAATCTTCAGCAACTGCCACCCTAATCAGTCAGTAGCCATTAACATCAAAGCAAAACCATTTACCAGCAAAAACATTATGATTCACTGAAGGCCCAGATGATGGTTTGCTTTTTTTTTTTTTTTTAATCAATAAAATATTTTTTAATTAAGATAGGTATATTGTTTTTTTGGCCAGAGTACTAGTTCATGTACTTAATTACAGTATAGTATAAACATAATTTTTATATTCACTGGGAAACTAAAAAATTTGTGTGACTTGCTTTATTGGGTATTAGTTTTATTGTGGTGATCTGTAACTGAACCTGAAATATCTCAAAGGTGTACCTGTATGGAGATAATCACCTAAGTAACACAAATCCCTCAAATCTTACTGTATCACAGCTTCACCTGTTACCTGAGTATCTGCATTCTTCTCTCCATCTGCCCACTTTGTGAAAGGGCACTCAGGAACCCAGGTCTTAGAGGAAAAGGTTCTCTCTTTTCCTCATTTTGAGTTATTCTTTTCCTTTTTCATTTTCTATTTCTTCAACAGGGAGAAGCAAGCCATGTCCAGGCAAGGAGTGGAGATGGCAGAGTGATGGTGGGCTGTGGCAGTCAACAACCACAAAAATTAATATGGAATATGAGGTTATAATTGAGTTTAAGAGTGTGAGGAATCTGGTCAGAGGTCAAGGACATTGGGGGAGTTATAGGGAAAGGAGGCTTTCTTGTTCTCCAGCATCTCTTGCCCCAAACTCACCTATTGCTTGCTCTTTGACAACCCACCCTGATACATTAAGCTCTGAGACACCTAGAGAGACAAAGATCCCAAGGCCTAATGTCAAAGAGTAAGATTCAACAAATGATGTGGTTCAATAAAATGTATTGATTACTATATGTAAAATAGTCAGCCTGGTGCTGGGGTGATTGACCACAAGGAACTTGTTTTAAGAGAAGGAGAATACAAGTAAAACAAAAAATGGGGAACAGGACACTGAAACTAAAGATAAATGAATCAAAAGAAAGAAAAATCTCTGAGCTTTTCTTAATTAGTTCAAGTGACTATGCCTGATTAAACTGTACCAAAGTTGACTAAAAGATATTGCTTGCCTTGTTGGGAAATGAGGAAGGAAGAAAAATTGAATATTGGAAACTATTTTTACATGTAATTGAAAAAAAATAGTATTTACAAAAAAGTTGAAAATGAACTGGAAGATGGGACTATTGATTGTACCCAGAAATCTTCAGAGGACCCCTATTATCTACCAGAACTCCAGATCCTTGCATTCAAAATTCTTCACAAGCTTTTTTCTAGCTTCATCTCATACAATTCTCCCTTCAATAATTTGATATAGATAGCTCTTTGTCCTTCCTTCTCATATTCTCTCCTATCACTATTCTTTTATGATCTCACTAAGTCCTCTGTTCCTGGAAAGGATAATGCTTTATATATAATATATAAATCAAAAAACATACACAAAAGAGAAGTTTTAAAAGGATATGAAAAATAATTTTAAAATAAAATAATTTAATATAAATATTTATATTAAAAATAAATTTATATATAATTTAATTTAGCAAAATAATTTATTTTATTTACTTTTTTTCCCCTGAGGCAATTGGGGTTAAGTGACTTGCCCAGGACCACACAGCTAGGAAGTGTTAAGTGTCTGAGACTAGATTTGAACTCAGGTCTTCCTGACTTCAGGACTGGTGTTCTATCCACTGCCCCACCTAGTTGTCCCAAAGTAATTTAATTTAAAATGTAAAAAAAAAAAAAAAAAAGAATAAATAAAGCCTAAGAAGGGCTAGGTTAGCTACTTGAGCAAATGAGAATGTTCCAGAGCTTTGAACGTACCAAGCTTCCTCCTTCGGTAGTCAGGTATGTGTTAGAATCACTTCTAAGATTCTTGAAAACTCTTTGTAGGTTTAACAAAAGTTACAAATCAGGACTTCATTTATTTTGATTTTTTGTTAATTTTCTCGATTTAAGAAAGTGATGGAGTGCAGTTTGGAAGAGTATGGGACAAGAGGTTTTAGTATAAATTAATCACTTGTATATAGATCAATATATGGGGTAGCTAGGTGGTCCTGTGGATAGAGTGCCAAATCTGGAATGAGGAATATTTGAGTTCAATCTAGCCTCAGAGATTTACTAGACTCCGAGTAAGTCACTTAACCCTGTTTGCCTCTGTTTCTTCATCTGTAAAATGGGCTGGAGAAGGAAATAGCAAACTATACCAATTTCTCTGCCAAGAAAATCCCTAAATGAGGTCTGGACATAACTGAAACAAGTGAACAACAATAATATGGATCAGAGTTTGGATCACGTTAGAAGTCTGGAGCAAGATGCCCTGATACCCCTAGTAAGAGGAAAATTCTCAACATTTCAATTTCTCTGTGGCTCAGAACGGCACACCTGACTCTTCATGAGCTCATTTAGGATTTTTTTTTTTTGGCAAAGGTACTGGAGTGGTTTGCCTTTTTCTTCTCCAGCTCACTGCATTTCCTAGGTATATCTAAATAACTTTTTAAGGGAGAAACCATCCTCAACACCTTGCTTTTAATGTCTCACAAGGAAAGGAAGAGCTAGTCTCATGACCTCCAGCTTCTGACTCACCAGCCCAAGGAAAGCTTATCACTGCTGATGCTTCAAAAGGATGATCATTCCATGTTCTGGGGTCTGAAAGAGAAATTTTCCCCCAGGACTTCTGCTATGTAATGTCTCCTTCACATCCTTCATTTTCTGGTGTCCTACTACTGCTCTGAAGGGGCATAAATCAAAACAGAGTGAGCTTATCCCAGCCCATTTCAAGGCTCTCTGTTTTTGTATGTACCTTGGGAGCCATAGATATATACAAGTATATACAGATGCTATAATATATTCATATACATGCACACATACATATACTATATATTATATATACATATATAAATCACACACACATCCCATATGTAGTATATGTGTGACATGTATATTAGTACATATACATATATATTTACACATATGAGTATACACACATATGTTTGTAAAAGTATATGAAGGAATAGATGGAAGGTAATCCCAGAGGGAAAGACAGCAACTGGGAGAAGGTATGTGTGTGGGGGAAATGTATGACCTTTCCAGTAAAACAAACAGATTTTTTTTCCCCAAATGTCCCTCTCAAAGTGCCATATAGAACAAATTCAGGCCATTTCTTGAAGTGGTCTTTATGTTCAAATGCCTTGGGCCTCTTCCATAGCACACTAGATCTGATCTGATAACCTGCTGGTTTGAAGTTGCACATGTGACAATTACAAGAAGATTACAATTACAAGAAGAAGGAGCTTTTTTGTTTTTAGACATAAGAGGATAAGGTTATTCAGAGCAGAAAAAGGATTTTTTATTTTATTTTTTTCTACTTAATAGTATTTCTTTCCAATTACATGTAAATAAATATAGTTTTCAACATTCATTTTTATAAGATTTTGAGTTCTGAATTTTTTCTCCCTCCTCTTTCCCCTCCTAAGACAGCAAGCAATATGGCATAGGTTATACATGTGCAATCATATTACAAACATTTCCATTTTAGTCATGCTTTAAAAGAAGAATCAGAACAAAAGGGAAAAAACCACAAGAAGGAAAAAACAAAAAACAAAAGTGAAAATACTATGTTTTGATTTTCATTCAGACTGGATAGTTATTTGCCTGGTTGTACAGAATATTTTCCATCATGAGTCTTTTGGAATTGTCTTGGATCATTGTATGGCTGAGAGGAGCTAAGTCTATCACAGTTGATCACAATCTTGCTGTTACTATATACAATGTTCTCCTGGTTCTGCTCACTTTACTCAACATTAGCTCATTAAGTCTTTCCACGTTTGAAGAAGGATATTCATCAAGGATGTAGAATTGATTTGGCTGAATCCATTTTCTCTGAACTAGTGTTGCACATGATGGTCTGCTGGTCAGAAGCTTGAAGGAAGAGCCAGGAGATTATTTGTCCCCTGGTTTTTGTACTTAGAGCACTGTGAATTGATATTATTGGCTCAGGTCTTTATTTCTCTGAGAATGTTTTCTGTAGCTTTAAAGAATTAATCATAATATCTATTCTGACCTTAACAGACAGCAAATAGGATGGTCATTTGCCTATATATATTAGAAGGGGCAAAGTGGATTGTGCGTGAAAGTACAGATCTTCATTAGGGACAGCTTATTTTTCAATATTTTTTAGCCTAGTGTGCTATTGCTCCCATCACACCTTTCCCCTTGGCTGAAAGATCTAAAAGAAGGTAGTGGCCATCAGACCTCAGGAGCTGCTGTGCTCAGGCCCCAACAGGTAGGGAGGAGGGCTTGTTAATCCTTTGGAACCTTCAAGCCAGCAATGGTGCAGATGTTAAACAAGAATATCTAGAGGCAGAGGAGCAGGTGGAGGTATGCTCCCCAGGCCCACATCCAGGACAGACATGTTTTAGCACTGGAGAAGAGCATGTCAGGAGCTACTTTCTGGGGCACTGTCTAGATGCTGGAGCCAATGTCTATTCCCATTTCATTTTACTCTCAGTCCTCCTTCATCCCGGTTCACCAGAATTCTAGTATCAGTGTTGGAAGAAATTTCAGAGGTGTCTGAATCTCAAAATCTCCTATACAACAGCACCAACAAGTGGTCATCAGTTTGGCTTGAAGGCCTCCAGTGAAGGGGAACCCACTATATCCCAAGGCAGCCCATTCTACTTTGGGATACTTCTAATTATTTAGAAGTTTTTCCTTTTGTTAAGTCTAAATTCTCCTCTTTTCAATTTCTATCACACTTTTTAGTTTTGTTCTCTGGACCAAGCAGGAGGATCTAATCTTATTTCTGTGCTATAGCCTTTTAATTTCACCATGACAGTTATTATGTCCCCTTTAAGTCTTCTCTAAGAAGACTTCTAGGGAAGTAGCTACTGGCATGGTCTGCTCATTTTGAGATAATCGCTGTAAATATTCCCAGTTCTTCCAACCAATCAAGAAATATATAGCATGATACCCAATCATGTCATTATCCTGTTTGCCCTCTTCCTGACTCATTCCAATTATACCAGTGTCCACTGAACCCAAAAAGTAAGTGGCTTGAACTGAGCAGAGTCCAATAGCTTTACTTATTATAGAAAGTACTCCTACCAATTGAGTCTGGAGAAGATAAATTGGGCTTTTTTGTTTGTTTTGGTTTTTATGTCACACTGTTAATTTGAAACTTGAGATTCACTATATTTTCTGGACCTTTTTTTTTTACAAGCATTGTTAATCTAATTATAATTCCCCAATCCAGTAACTATGAGTATGAATATTTGAACCCAAGTGTAGAACTTTACATTTATTCTCATTAAATTCCATCTTGTTAGATTAAGCCCATTGTACTAGGTAATCAAAATTTATTTAGATCCTGACTCTGCTATCCAATGTAGAAGTTACCCCTCCCAATTTTTTGTCAGCTATAAATTTGACAAGCAAGTCTTCTTAGGTCTTTAAATCAATTCACTGAAAGAATTGTTGAACAACACAGATAAAGCTAGATGATCCCTTGGGCAATCAATGTACCATCATCCGTTAAGTGGTATCAAACACATGTCTTGCATACAGCCTTCACAGCTCCCAAGTATAGTTTGAACTGAATTTAAATGTAATTGGGAAATAGTTAACAAAATAAGACTACAATAAGAATAGATAGCATTACATTTTAAAATTAACTCAGCATCTGGTCTTGTTCAGTTGTGTCCTGCTCTTCGTGATCCCATTTTTTTTTTTTTTTTTTTGGTAAAAACATTGGAGTTGGTTGCCATTTCTTTCCTCTGCTCATTTTACAGATGAGAAAACTGAGTTAAAACCCTGAGTTAAACCCAGGATTAGGTGACTTATTCAGCAACCCACTTCTAATAAGTACCTGAGGCCAGATTCCTGAAGCCATACATCTTCCTGAATGACTTAGTGGCTCCTTGTTTCTATTTGAGTTTAATACCTCTGACAGACCATTAGTGAATGCTAGAGCTAGAAAGGACCTTCTGAGAAGTCACCTAATCCAATCTCCTAATTTTGCAAATGAAGAAACTTCATCACAGAATGGTAATTTGACCTGTTCAAGGTCAGACATAGTAAAAGAGGCAGGGTTTGTACTAGTCTTCTGTCTCCAAATATTCCAAACACCCACCATACCCAGTGAATGATATATTTATCCTGGAGAAAAGAAAAATTGGGCTAGAGAGGGTAAATGGTAAGAAAAGGAGACACTAGCTGTGTTCAGGTATTTGAAGAATTGTCAGGTAGAAGAGAATTAGCTATATCCTGCTTGACCCAGAAAAACCACTTCCTAAAAATTAGAGTTGTTTAAAAGTAGAATGGGCTGCCTCAGGAAACAGTGGATTTTCTCTCATCAGAGGTCTTTAAAAAGCGGTTGAATGACCACTTATTTATGATATTATAACAGATTCTCAGTTATACGGCCCAATCAGGAAGTTTTATCCAACTCTGAGATTCTATGATTTCCAACCTCCCATTTATATATGGATAGAGGCTTCTGGGGAATGTGGGGGTAAATAAAACTAAGAAAAATACCTAGGACAGCTAGGTGGTGCAGTGGATAGCATACTAGCCTTGAAGTCAGGAGGACCTGAGTTCAAATATGCCCTCAGACACTTAACATGTCTTGGCTGTGTGACCCTGGGCAAGTCACTTAACCCCAATTGCCTTAGCAAAAAAGAAAAATGCCCAATAACTTAGATAACTTTTTTTTTGGGGGGGGGGCTGCTAACAATCTCTTTTTTTTAAATAATAGCTTTTTATTTTCAAAATACATGCAAAGATAGTTTTCAACATTCACCCTTGCAAAACCTTGTGTTCCAAATTTTTCTCCCTCCTTTCTCTAACTCTTCTCCCTTAGACAGCAAGTAATCCAACATATGTTAAACATGTGCAATTTTTCTATACATATTTCCACATTTATCATATGGCACAAGAAAAATCAGATCAAAAAAGGAAAAAATGAGAAAAAAGCAACCAACCAACCAACAACAAAAAGGTAAAAATACTAGGTTGTGATCCACATTCAGTCCTCACAGTTCTTTCCCTGGGTGTAGATGGCTCTTTCCCTCACAAGTCTATTGGAATTGGCCTGAATCACTTCATTGTTGAAAAGAGCCAAGTCCATTACAGCTGATCATCACATAATCTTCTTGTTACTATATACAATGTTCTTTGATTCTACTTATTTCACTTAGCATCAATTCTTGTAAGTCTCTCCAGGCTTTTCTGAAATCATCCTGCTGATCATTTCTTATAGAACAATAATATTTATAACATTCTTATACAGTAGCTTAATCAGCCATTTCCCAAATGATGGCATCCACTCAGTTTCCAGTTTCTTGTCACTACAAATATAGCTGCTACAAACATTTTTGCAGATGTGGGTCCTTTTCCCTTTTTTGTGATCTTTTTGGGATACAAACCTGGAGAGACACTGCTGGATCAAAGGGTATATACACAGTTTGATAGCCCTTTGGGCATAGTTCCAAATTGTTTTTCAAAATGATCGGATCACTTCATAACTCCACCAACAATGTATTAGTGTTTGAGTTTTCCCCCATCTCCAATATTTATCATTATCTTTTCTTGCATTGTTAGCCAATCTGAGAGGTGTGAAATAGTATCTCAGCATTGATTTAATTTTTTTCTCTAATCAATAGTGATTGAGTATTTTTATATGACTAGAAATGAAAAGTTAAAATTTTTTAATAGTATTTTATCTTCCAAATATATGTAAATATAGTCTTCAACATTCTTTTTCTACAGGACTTTGTGTTTCTAATTTTTCTCCCTCCCTCCCTTATTTGCCCCTCCCCAAAACAGGAAGCAATGTGATATAGATTAGATATGTGCAGTTCTTTGAAACATATTAATATTTGTCATGTTGTGCAAGAAAAATCAGACCAAAAGGGGAGAAACCACAAGAAAGAAAACAAAAAACCAGAAAGTGAAAATACTGTGGAATTGCCTTGAATCACCACATTGTTGAGAAGAGTTAAGTCCATCACAGTTAATCATCACATAATTTTGCTGTTATTCTATACAGTGTTTCTCTTGGTTCTACTCACTTCACTTAGTGTCAGTTCTTGTCAGTCTCCCTACATTCATATACCATAACTTATTCAGTCATTTCCCAATTGATGAACATCCACTCAATTTCCAGTTCTTTGCCACTACAAAAAGGACTGCTGCAAACATTTTTGCATATGTGGGTCCTTTTCCCTTTTTTGTTTTAGATCAAAGTTTCTTTTTTTTCCCCCTGAGGCAATTGGGGTTAAGTGACTTGTCCAGGGTCACACAGCTAGGAAGTCTTAAGTTTCTGAGTTCAGATTTGAACTCAGGTCCTCCTGATTTCAGGGCTAGTATTATATCCGTTGCATCATCTAGCTACCCCTAGATCAAAGTTTCTTAAACTGTGTGTCTCAATCCTACATGGGGTTGCACAACTGCATGTGGGAGTTGCAAAAAATTTGGCAGCAGCAAAAGGTATCAAATATTCTGCCAAGATTTAATTCTTTATGTAAAAATATATCTCATTGCTATGTAAAGTTGCTTTTGTCTTTAATAAGACAAATATAAATGGTAAAATACGATAATAAATGATAAATATGGTAAAATTATTATTATTATAATAAATGGTAAATGTTAAATTTACCAAATAAATGGTAGAATTATAAAACAAAGAAATGTTTTTAAAATAAATTCCTTTCTGATTTATTATCAGGGTCTGATTTGTATGCCTATTTTATTCACCTATATACTCTAAGTTACATAAAAATTTTTTTGCTTGAAAAAAGAATCACCAATGGAAAAACTTTAAGAACCCCTGTTTTAGATAGATAGTTTAAAGTTTACCAAGTGCCTTTCTTTCACATCCCATCTCCACCTTCCATCCCTATCTTTTTCCCATCCCATTCACTATCTTCTTCTCAATCCTAACCCAACATCTTCCCAAGTACATCCCAAGTGCAGGTTACATAAAAATTCCTCACTCGAAAAAGGGGCCACCAGTGGAAAATAGTTTTTTTTTTTAATTTTTATTAAAGCTTTTTATTTGCAAAAACATATGCATGGGTAAATTTTTTTTTTTTTTTTTTTTTTGCTTTTTGCTGAGGCAATTGGGGTTAAGTGACTTAACCAGGGTCACACAGCTAGGGAATGTTAAGTGCCTGAGAACAGATTTGAACTCAGGTCTTCCTGACTTCAGGGCTGATGCTCTATATACTGCACCACCTAGTTGCCCATGGGTAATTTTTTGACATTGACCCTTGCAAAACTTTCTGTCCCAAATTTTCCTCTCCTTCCCCCACCCCCCTCCCCTAGATAGCAGGTAGTCCAATATGTTAAATATATGACAAATCCAATCTATGTATACATATTTATACAGTTATCTTGCTGCACAAGAAAAATCAGATCTAGGGGAAAAACAAACAAAAAAAAAACTGAGAAGGAAAACACAATGCAAGCAAACATCAACAGAAAGTGTGAAAATGCTATGTTGTGGTCCACACTCAGATCCGACAGGCCTCTCTCTGGGTGTATATGGTTTTCTTCAGTGAACAATTGGAACTGGTTTGAGACATTTCATTGTTGCAGAGAGCCATGTCCCTCAGAATTGATTATCATTTAATACTGTTGTTGCTGTGTACATTGATCTGGTTCTGCTCATTTCACTCAGCATCAGCTCATGCAAGTCTCTCCAGGTCTCTCTGAAATCATCCTGCTGGTCGTTTCTTACAGAACAATAATATTCCATAACATTCATATACCATAATTTATTCAGCCACTCTCCAATTCATGGGCATCCCCTCAGTTTCCAGTTTCTAGCCACTACAAAAAGGGCTGCCACAAACATTCTTGCACATGTGGGTCCCTTTCCCTCCTCTAAGATCTCTTTGGGATATAGGCCCAATAGAAACACTGCTGGGTCAAAGGGTATGCACAGTTTGATAACTTTTTGAGCGTAGTTCCAAATTGTTCTCCAGAATGGTTGGATCCGTTCACAGTTCCACCAACAATGTATTAGTGCCCCAGTTTTCCCACTTCCCCTCCAACATTCATCGTTATCTTTTCCTGTCATTTTAGCCAATCTGACAGGGGTGTAGTGGTACCTCAGAGTTGTTTTAATTTGCTGATCAGTAGTGATTTGGAGAACTTTTTCATTTGACTAGAAATAGTTTTAATTTCATCATCTGAAAATTGTCTGTTCATATCCTCTGACCATTTATCAGTTGGAGAATGGCTTGAATTCTTATATATGAGACAATTCTCTATATATTTTAGAAATGAGGCCTTTATCAGAACCCTTAAATGTAAAGATGATTTCCCAGTTTGATGCTTCCCTCCTAATCTTGTCTGCATTAGTTTTGTTTGTACAGAAACTTTTTAACTTAATATAATCAAAATTATCTATCTGGTGTTCAATTAAGAGTTCCAGATCTTCTTTGGACACAAATTCATTCCTTCTCCACAGGTCTGAGAGATAAACTATCCTATGTTCCTCTAATTTGTTTATAATATCATTCTTTATGTCTAGATCACGATCCCATTTCGACCTTATTTTGGAAAGCAGCTTTAGAAGCGGTTTTTCATAACCGTGAAAATCTATGTGCCCTCTGGGAGGAAAGTTACTTCCCTCAAAAGGGCTTTGATTTTGTGACCCCAGTCGGCCCCCGGAGAGGTATTATAAGGAAGCGGGCGAAGAGGCCCGTGGCTGTACACTATGCCCTCTTAGTTGATACTTGTTCTTTAAGCCTTTGCCTAATTTAAGGGGAAGAGAAGCTTCCAGTGGTTTGGGAAGACGACAGGGGTCTGGACCTCCAGGCGAAAAGTGCAGGAAGAGAAGGGTTTAGCCTGGGGCTTGGGGCGCCCTCTGGAGTGTGAGGGAAGGGATGGGGCGCTACGTCTGTGCGCCTTTAAGAGGGGGAGGCCCCAGCTGAGGGGCGGGTCATTCTCAGCTCGGAAATTCAATGCAGCAGAGGCGGCCAAGGAGGCTAGCCGAGCTGAGCCGAGCCAAGCCGAGCCGAGCTCCGCTGCGCTGCGCTGCGCTGCCCTCCTGCTTTCGCTGTGCCTTGCTGTGCTGCGCGCCTGTTCGGGCTGCGTTCTCCCGACCCGGGCCCCAGCATCAGCACCAGCATCAGCATCCCTCACCTCTGGCCTCCTGGCTCTCCCATGATCCCTGAACCTCCTGTCCGGAGGATGGTCGCGCTTTGAGGTGCTTTGCAGAGGCCGAGCCGGAGCCCTCGGGCCGGGCCGGGCCGGGCCGGGGGCGATGCCGAACCGGGGGCTCGGCACTGAGACCCCTCAGTTTTTGCCGAGCTCGCAGAGTGGAGGGCGGTGGCGGCCGCTTCGTTGAGCGCCCGGGTTTCGGGCCCTGGCTCCAGCCCCAGCCTCGAATCCTGTACTTTCCGACCCGCTCAGACCCAGCGCCAGTCCCAGTCCTGCCCCCCAGTCACCCAAGATCCTCCCTCTTCCCATTCCAGCCCTGTCAGCCCCATCCTCGGCCCGCGAGCCCTGGTCCTTGCTCCGGCCCCACCATGGGTTTCTTGCACCAACTGCACCTCCTGCTTTGGAAGAACGTAACGCTGAAGCGGCGCAGCCCGGTGAGCGGGGCGGGAGGGGGAGTTGGCGGGGGGAGATGGCAGAAGTCGGGGCTGGAGAGCTGAGAGAGAGCATCCAGCTGAAGAGAAGGGGCTACCACCAGCAGGGACCCTACGGGGCAGGTTGTGAGAGGAGTGAGGCAGAGGAGGCTGCTGGGTGGGAGACAGCCCAAAGGCCTGGGGGAGGGGAGGGGGGACTCAGGGGTGCAGGAACCTGGGCATCTAGCCCCCCTCCATCTCCACCCCTAAGGCAGGCCAAAGCCTAGCCTCATCTGAGTAGAGGACTATAACTGTTGAAGGTGCGTGTGTGTGTTTGTGTATTTGTACTGAAAATAAGGTGCAGCCCCAGCTACGGGTGCACATCCGTGTTTATGGTCTGGGCACTAAATGAGCAAGAGTATCTTCCCAAACAAGCCCTGTTTGGCCAAGGTTCTGGCCCAGCTTCATGACACAAACACAAACACTGAGCTCTCTCTTTGCACCTCTCTTCTCCCCCCTTCCCCACCCAGATATTAACCTGGCCAGGTAGGAGACAGAACTGTTTCTCTTCGTCCCACCCTTTGGATGGGGAGGAGGGGCGACCCATAGAAGAACAAGCAGGTCTGATAAGGAGGGATGTCTGGGCGAGTCTTTGGATCCTGTCTGCCCCAGGTCCAGCATGCGGTGTGACTGGGGGGCCCGGCAAGCCGTGACTGTGTGTGCGCGTGCTATTTATAGGAAGTCCAGAGCATATGTGGGTCAGAGCTGCATCTGCCCTGACGTTGGGCCCTTCCAGAAGCAAGGGAGGGCGTTAAGAGCGGGGTCTGGCCCCTCACCTTCCCTAGTCTGAGGTCAGAGCAAACCGAATAGCTCCAGCTAGGGGCAGGGTTGCCAAGGTGTATGTGTGAGAGGGAGGGGAATGGGTATTTAAGGACAAAAATGCTTGCTGGGTAGGAGCAGAGAAGGCCC
Source organism: Myrmecobius fasciatus (assembly GCA_023553655.1). Lineage (NCBI taxonomy): Eukaryota > Metazoa > Chordata > Mammalia > Dasyuromorphia > Myrmecobiidae > Myrmecobius > Myrmecobius fasciatus. Next base: position 15,490 of record JAJPUD010017781.1, read on the forward strand.
GAGGCTAGTGGTCTCAGTAATGATGTGGTTAGCTGTGACCCTGCACTAGAGGAGATGCCCAGTGTTAGACAGGAGCCTTCTGTGCAGAGTGACCAGGAGTTCCTGCAGTGGGATCAGCATTCCTACACATCACCTTCCTTCTAACCCCACTGCCTCCCTGGCTTCAGGCTCCCATGAAAGGCAGCAGGTGCAGGAAAGGTCCCCCTGTCACTGGGTCTTCCTGAAGCCAGCTTAGAAATGCTGTCTCTTATTAGCCTCAGGAGCAGGGATTCCACTGTTCCTTTTCTCTCACCATGGAGGAGGGCTCTGATACCATTCTTTCCCCTCCCTTCTCTGCAAAGCCAACCTGCTGCTTTTTCTGTCCCTGCAGCTAGGAGCTAGGGAAGGAGACTGAGCTGGAGGATCCAGACGGGCCCAGCAATGACCTCTTCCTTCCTTGGGTTGACATTTGTCTACTTTCTTGGCTGAGTCATCAGAGCTGTGGAGGCTCCCTTAGCAGAGTGGAGCTCTGGCTACTCCCCTAGGATTGGTCACAGGGCCCTGGGGCAGAACGGGGGGGGGGGGGTTGTCGTGCAGGAGGTTGGAGGTTGGGAAGTGAGAGCCCAGGTTGGTCTGGCCCTTCTAGGTCATGGGGTATGGTGTGTCTATGCTTCATGAACTCTTAATTACTTTTGAACGTGCTCAGCAGTCCAACTGGGAATAGCTCCTCCACACGGTTTAAAATCTAGGCCCTGCCCCCACCAGCCCACCCCTGTTCCCGAGAGCTGGCCAGGAATAGAGAGGGCAAGATGGGGCTTACTCCTTTATGAGTTGGGTGGGGAAATCTCCATGGAGATGTACCTCCATTATGGAACCAGGATATCCAGGCCAGCTTGGCCAGAGAAGCTTTGTGGAAAGGTAGCTGGCCTGGTCTTTTGCCTCCTCTGATATCTCCTAATGAGATAAAGTTCTGGATCAAGAATCTCTACTCCCAGTCTCCTGTTCTACCTCCCCTCCTCACCTCCCCTTGCCAAATTCCCTCTCCTCACCTCAATCCCATTTCCTGTTCTTTTCAGCGCCAAGGCTGCAAATTTTACATGGTCTGTAACTCTTAGAACATCTCTCCTTTTCCTCCCTAACACCTTCACTTTCATGGAGACGTTGTCAGGGCTCTGTTCTTCTCTGATCCAAACCAGATATGGAGTCCTGAAGTGCTGACCCTGGGTGGGGAGGGGACAGCTGTGATTGCTGACCAACCCCTGGCCAGCTGTTGTCCATTGTTCTTCTCTCTCTACTGTCCCGTCTCTCCCATCCCGAACTCTGGCCCATAGTTGATATTCAGAGATTTCCCTTCCCACCCTGCCAGCCAATTCCAGTCACAGGCCCGTCATGAACCAGCCCTGACTCAGAAACCTCAGCTTTAATCAGACTGTAGTTGTGAGCAGGGGAACTGAGCAGGAGCTTGGAGGTCCAAGTGGGCCTTTGGATTTTTGATGGTGTAGCCAGGAACTGGTTGGGTTTCTTTGGAGCTAGCTTGGTCAGAGGGTCTGTGCCAGCAGTGTAGGTGCCATCATTCCTTTCTTCTTCATGGCCCTTTGTGTCTCCTTGCTCTTTCTCTGGGCATTGCCTGGTTCTTAATGGGAATGAGGACGTGGGGCTGGGTTGGAAGGTCCTGAGAACCAAAAATGTCGGCTTAGGTTTTAGGGCTTTAAGTTTCAGGAAGAAGGAAGGAAAAGCCTCCTCCAACCAGCTTCCCAGGAGTCTCTGTGTCTGGGTGAAAGGACTCTCCACACTGCACCTGCACTTTATTTGTCTCTATTTAGCACTAATGACCACACCCACGACCCAGTTCCTTGGGATTTTCTTTCAAAGCATCCCGCTTGTCTCCAGTTTATTCTTTCCTTCAGTAAGTATCTGTGTCTGGGCACCTCCTGGTGCCCAGCCCTGTGCTAGTCCAAGGTGTGGGATGGGGCAACTGGAGCTAAATGCTTTGGATTAGATAGGTGTGAGGGAGACAAGAGAATACATGGCCTTTGTTCACAAGGGAACTCTAACCCAGGCTTAGGAGAAGAGAATAACTTGGATTTATTGAATGCTTTAAGATTTATGAAGCAGTGGTAGGTTCACTGTGATTATGAGCTTCCAGGTTTGAGCAGAGAAGATCTATGTAGGGTTGCATTTTGGGGGAGGTTCAGTCAGGCTTTGAAGAAAAGGAAAGGGATTAGGGGTTTGGAGGATGAAAGGGAGAAGGGAAGCATCTGGGTTAGGGGCAGGGAGTCCTGCTCCATCCAGCATAGGGAAGGAGGGATGGATGAGTACAGAGCAGCCTCCCAGATCTTTGGGTAAGTGCGTTCTGAAACTTGGAACATCAGTATTTGCCTCTGGATTTAAAAAAATTTTTTTTTTTTTTTTGGTGACACCGTGCTGATAATATCCCTGGGTCAGACCTGTGACCTTGGGGCACCTTTTTGCCTTGTTCTGGCAGCTTCTTTTCATCATTTCTCCTGCCACCTATGTCTCAGTTTCAATCAATCACTAGGGATTAATTGGTCCATTATTATTTGTCCAGGGTTGGGCAACACAGGAGAAGAAGGACAAGGTCTCTTCTTTCCAGGCTACTTTGGGGACACAAGGGCAAAGCTTTTGGTTAAATGTTAACCTGGGAGATAAGACTGAAAATATAACTGATGTTCAGTGTGAGCTAGAGTCATCAGGGAAGTGTTCTTGGAGAGAGGGGCCATGGAGCTGGGCCTTGAGGGATAAATACTCTATTGATTGGATGGAAGGGAAGAAGAGGGAAAAGGACAGAGATGGTAATGATCATAATACATGCAGGAGCGGGGAAGGAGACTGCCCCACTGCAGCAGAGGGAATATGTTAGAGAGCAGGGGAAAAAAAGAGACCTGCAGAGGTAGCTTGGAGCCAGATTATGGCCAGCCTTGAAGGCCGGGTTTGGGAGTCTGCCTCAGCCCCCAACTCAGGACTGTTACTCTTTTGTCTGCTTTTCTGATCTTGGGGCCTGCCCTCGTCCCAGGGTCCAAGCTCATGCTTCGCCCCCTTGGCTGCTGCAGCTCTGGCTGTACTCCCAAACTGGCACACGCCTGCCAGCTGGTGGTACCTAGTCCTGAATTGAGACTGGCATTCAGGAATTGATGAATTGGCATTCTTACTTGAGCCCCTTGAAGACCCTTTGGGAATCCAGTGATAAAGGACATCTGAGTTCCCTCTAATTTCAGGAGTGAGTCAAGGGACCAGGAGGGAGTAGAATTTAGTCTGTCTCTTAGCTAAAGCCATTTGTGGCTGAGAGTCCTGTGGCTTTTGTCAGGATCTGGGACCTGAAAGCTAGGCTGCTCTGATCTTTTCCATACCCTGAGACAGATCACAGGCTTTGTCCTCATCTTACCCTTCTGAAAAATGGGTAAACAAAGCTCATCTTCCATAGGGATGGTAGGGGATTAGGGACTAGAAGAATCTGACCAGGACAGGATATCATAAATTGGGAGGGATGGATCAAATACAAGGGGGACTGGGAGAGGTGTTTTCCAAAAGTAATGGCTTTCAAAGAGAAAGTAAACTGTGTTATGACAAATTTAGCTTAGATTGAACTTCCTGCCGAGAAGTGAGATGTGTGGGTTCCCCTTGTAGGGCTTTAATATTGGGCTGATTCTCCAGTCAGTGATGGCAAAGCAGGGACTAAGAGGAGGGAGCAGCTTCCCCTTCCCTTCCCTTGTAAGCCTTGTAAAGGCTGCTTCGGCTAGAGATAGACTGATGACCCCTGGACCATGCCCCCTGACCCTGTCAGTGGGCTGGCTCCCTGGGAAGCACTGGATAATAAAGCTCCAACTCTGGAGAATAGGAGTTCTTTCTTCTCTGGTCAGTCTGCAGGGTTCCAGGATGAGCTGGTACTGGAGGATGAAACAAGCCTGCTCTATCTCTCCAGTTCCATCCCCTGGCAGAGTCTATAAACTCAGTCCCCTCATAAATAAAGGGCCTGGGAGGCTGTGGAGGTGAACTGTTTTTGGCTTACTCTGTGGTTAACCTCCCTGCCTTCCTTTCACAGGTCAGGGATATGCTCCAACTACTGTGGTTTCCTTTATATGGATCTGCCATCCAGATATGTGTCCCAACTTGTCTGGACTTTGTTTGAATGCCCTCTTCCACAGACCAGGGTTACTGCTTTGGCCTTTTAGCTACCCCTCTCTTAATGCTTGGGACCTCTGTCTTACCTTTTGTAACCCCTGAATTCTTGTGGAGGACCTGAGAGACCTTCAGGGACACTTAGAGAGCTTGAGTTTTGTTGCTGCAAATAGGTAGATTTGGGGGTTCAGAAGTACAGCTGCTTCCAAAGCTCCCTTCATCCCTCTGTCCCTTATTTTCAGGAAGATCAGGCCAGGAAGACCAATAATCAGTCTCAAAGATTAGGTGTCCTGCCCAAGAAAGAGAAGAAATTACTTTCTCTCTTAGGGCTTGAGTCTCCCCTTCGGTGAAATCAATTAAAATTCAAATTTTAGACTAAGAGGAGGAAAGAATTTTCGGTGAACTGGGCTCTGGCTTCTTAAACTGTGGGTCTCAATCCCCATGAATGTTGGGGTTGTGAAATTATGATTTGTTATCAGTAAATGTTTGATTTTTTTTTTTATCAGTAAATGTCCTACATAACTGGAATCATGTAAAAATTTCTCAGGTGAAAAGGGATTGCTGGTGGAAAAAGTTTAAGAAGATCTAGTCTAATAAATGGGGGAAAATATAGTTAACCAGAGTAATTGTAAAAAGAATTTTGAAGCAAGTTTCTCTGATAAGGCCTCATTTCTCTTTTTTTTTTTTTTGGCTGAGGCAGTTGGGGTTAAGTGACTTGCCCAGGGTCACACAGCTAGGAAGTGTTGAGTGTCTGAGATCAAATTTGAACTCAGGTCCTCCTGACTTCAAGGCAGCTGCTCTATCCACTTCGCCACCTAGCTGTAAGGCCTCATTTCTCATAGAGGGAACTGAATCAAATTTAAAAAAAATAAGAGCCTTGTCCCAATTGATAAATGATCAAAAGATATGATCTGTGTCCAAAGAACCCCTGGTCTAGTCTGACCCCCTCATTTTATGGATGAGGAAACTGAGACCTCAAGAGGTTAAAGCTGGGACTCCAACCAATGGCTCTGTGACAGAAAACTCTGGATTCTTTCCACTGTACCAGACCAGGTGCCCCTGGGCCCTGGAGGAGAAGTCTGGAGGCTTCTAGGGTGAGGGGTGCTACTTTGCCATGATCATTGGAATGGATCAGAGACACAGGTACAGGGACCTTACTTACAACTAACCGAGGCTCCTGTACCCCGAGCTCCCTTGTTTTCTTGTTGTCCAAGAAAAGAGTTCTAGGAAGGGAGGGACTCCTATTTTGGCCATCACTAGAATGAGAGCAGAAAAGGCTCTTGGGTGCACCTGTAACACCATCAGTCCCCTGCCATTCTTCAGGACTTAATTCAAGTTCAGCCTCCCCAAGAATGCCTTCCTTGATTCTTCTGTCTTTTCTTCAAAAATAAGAGCTGATATTTATATATTACTTTTTCTTTTTTTGTTGAGGTAGGTAATATATAAATAAATATCAGCTCTTGTGTCTTTCTCCCATACTCCACATATCCTTGCCTTTTCCCTAACTTTTTTCTCTTTCTTTCTTTCAAGGCAATTGGGGTTAAGTGACTTGCCCAAGATCCCACAATTAGGAAGTGTTAAGTGTCTGAGGTCAAATTTGAACTCAGGTCTTCCTGACTTCAGGGCTGGCGCTCTATTCACTGTGCCAGTTAACTGCCCCATATGTTACTTTAAAAATTTGCAAAAATACTCAGCCCAGTGAGGTAGATAGTACAAATACTATTTTCCATCTCCATTTCATTTCTGATTTCAGTACCAATGCTCTTTCCCCTGCTTTGTCTTCTTAGTAATGATTTAATTTAATCAGAATCACACACATCCAATATCTATGGAATAGCTTCAAAGTGTAGGGAGGGCACCATGCTGGGTGCTGTGAGAGCAATGGTCCCAAGAAGCCTAAATAATAAGAATATTGCTCCTTCCCCTTTTGTAGTGCTTTAAAGTAAATGCATAGTGCCTTCTCATCTCCAGTCTCTTTGATCAGACTCCGGGAATATCAGAACTGGGAGGGGCCCTAGAGATCATCTAGTCGGGGGCAGCCCCCTCACGTGACACTTGAAGAACCTGGGGCCCAGAGCCTGTGATGGACGGTCCAGGACCAAGGTCTCCTAGGGCCCTTTCCAACTCTGCCTTTCAGAATTCTAATGGAAAGTGATGTGAGCCACATTTATACCTCATGCTTTTGAGTTGTCTCACCATTTCATGGCCCCAAGAAGACCATGAGCTCAATGACAAGATAGGGGGAGGTGTGACTGGAGAAGCAGTTTGTCTGAAAAAAAAACTGTAATTTTTAGTGGAATGAGAGTTTGGTGTGAATCAATAGTGTTGAGAAAGCAGCTGAGAGAGCTGATGCCATCTTGGGCTGTATTGAGAGCCAGACTTAGAAAATGAGGGGGTTGATAGCCTGTACTGCTTGGGCTGCATCTGGGCTGTAGTGCCCAGAATTGGGCACAACATTATTTACTTATTTATTTTTTTAGTTAAAGAAGATCTATCTTCTCTCCTTTCTACCTTTCCCCTCCCATGTAAAAACAAAATTCTTTTGACAAATATATATAATCAAGTAAAATAGGTTCCCATCTTGGTAATGTGCTTCCCCTACCTCCCCATTCCCCCAAATCTGTCTCAATTTTTAGTACCATGTTTTAAGAATGGCATTGATAAGCTGAAAAGAGTTCAGGAAGATGAAAGGGCTCAAGTTAATACCAGATAAGGATCAGGGGGAAAAAGTTGGGATTATTTAATCTGGAGAAGAGAAAGCTTTGGGGGACTTGATAATCATCTTTGAGAAACATGGAAGGAGGGAGAAACAGTCAATTTGGTACAAAAGGGCAGAAAACTGGAGGAAGTGTATTAACGGTGCTCTTCAAAAAGTGGATGTGCTGCTTTGCTAGGTGGTGGGGGCTGTATTAGTGGGGGTCATTAGGCAAAGAATGGACATGGGAATGTTGTCAAAACAATTCCAAAATTCTGTGATTCTGTACCTGGAGTCCAGTTTTACCTTACTTCCCCAAGGCACAGGTGTGACACAGAGTAGATATAGCAGTAAGTGTCTGTTGACCTGAATGGTATAAAGTGTAGTATGGAAAAATCATAATCCATTAAATGTAAAGGTTAAAAGGGAATTTAGAGGTTACTTTCCTCCACCCTCATTTTGTAGATGGGGAAAGGACTCTTAGAGAAGGTCTTATTCAGGGCCATGATCAGTTAATGGCAGAGCTGAGATAAGAGCTCAGATATCCTTATTCCAGGTCACTGCTCTTTTCTATTATACTATCTATAAGACTCTGAGTTGTAAAACAAACCCCAAAGTGGGATATAGCTGCTGCTTATTTTCTTTTATTTCTTTATTTTTTTGCAAGGCAATCAGAGTTAAGTGGCTTGCCCAAATTATACAGCTAGTGAGTGTCAAGTGTGAACTCGGGTCCTTCTTCACTCCACCACCTAGCTGTCCCAGGTAGAGACCTGTCTGTGCCCCCGTCTGCTTCCTCACCTCAGTAACTGCCTGGCACCTGCCCGCTGGGTACCCCTGCCTCTGCTGTGAAGTTGGCTTCTGTGCCAGGGGACACTGCAGACCCAGGCTGTCCTGTCACAGGGCACTGCTGTTACCTTGGTGACTGGGGTGTGTGGGAGATAGAAGGGGTCAGAGTCCCATGTCCTGCTGAGGTCTTGAGAGGGACCAAAAGGGCCCCCTGTTGCTGAACTGCAGCCCACCGTGTCTCATTTTGGGGACAGAGTCTGTGACTGTGGGTCAAAGAAGGGCCTGGCTAGTGGAGTTTGAGATGGAGAGAGCAGACTTGTGTTCTGTACCCCAAATCTGGTCCCTCCCGAGACCTGCCTATTGCTTGGAAATGAGGGTGATCTTGGCTAGCTCTGGAGAGGGATGGGAAATGACTGCTCACTGAACTGCCCACCCAGATCTGCCTTTCTGGAGGTGGGGGGAAAGAAGAGGGGGAAGAGCTGCCGCCACTGTTTGCTATGGTGATGAGCCCTCCGGTTTCCATGGCGACTGAGCTAGGCTCACCTAGTTTCCCTCCTGGCTGGTGGCAAGCAATGGTGAGGGACGGGTCTGGGATAGACCCATTCCTCAGGGTGGGTACCCTGAAGGAAGAACAGGCTAGACCCTGGCAGGAAAGGCTGGAAGTCAGCATCCTTGGGGGAATCCCATTTAAGATGGCAGAGGGCTCAACCCCTGCACATTCCTGAACCCCTGGCCCAGAGCCATGGGCGGCGCCTGGCACGCCGGCCTGGAGATGCTGGTCCTGCGCCACCCGTGCCCCACCCGTGCCCCCCTCAGCTGGTCTGGGGCCCCTGCTAGGCCCTCCAAGCGTGGCTGCAGCTGCACTGAGAAGGGAAGGGAGGAGATGTAAGGACCCTGGCCCCCCAGAGCCCAAGGTGGGCAGTAGGAAAAGCTGGTGGGCAGACTCCAGGGATGAAGGGAAGGTCCCCCAGACCCTCCTCCTCAGTGCCCTATGAGGTCGTTCCCTCCCTGAGGCACTCGGGAGATTGTCAACACACAGAGGTATATATGTGTATGTAGTTATAGCTGCACCCGTGAATACGGAATCAGAAATGTACAGTCACTGTCATGTGGCTCTAGAAATACACAAACATACATTCATGCCTGTAGTGTTTTATATGTGTTTTATATCTCTACATATGAATAATATACACCTACACATATATGTCATATTAAAATAATATATATTATGTATATAAAGAATATATTCACATATATATAAACAGCACACACCTATATGTATATACATGCAACATATATGTTGCATATATATATAAATAATACACACATATATATTATATATAAACAATACACATGTATGCTATATAAATAAATAATACATATACATATATGTTTTATATATAAATAATACATATACACATATGTTATATATAAATAAATATAAACATAAATAACAATTTTATATACAAATAAATAAGTAAATTTATGTAAATATATATAAATATATAAAAATAACACAAATATGCTTTATATATAAATAATATATACACATATATGTTATATATAGAAATAATACACAATATATTTTATATAGAAATAATATATACATACCCACACATATAAAAACAACATACATATATGTCCTATACGAATAACATGTATACATATGCACGCACACACAATATACACATGTTATACATGAACAACACACATGTCACATATGTAAATAACACACATACATACCTATACGTGGGTATGTGTATACACAAATGTATATATGGACACACGCAGCCCCACAAAACCATGTGTACACAATCACGTTCACAGACTTCTTTACCCCCTGAATCAGTCTATGCAATCCCACAAGCACCATGGTCATACATGGCCTTATCACTTATCACGTAGGGAAAGCTGTGAGCACACTTTGATGAGCGCCCTTATTGGCAAACACCTGGATGGACACAATCCTCTACTTTTATGTCACATTTTGTCTGGGCTAGGCGCTTGTGGGGCTGCTCTGAGGCTGGTACCACTGTGGGCAAGGGCTTGGCCTTTTGGAGGGAGGGAGACAGAGGAGATTCAGACCTTGGGGTGATAGGGCCTGTGTGGGGGTGAGGAGAGGACAGACTCTGAAGGTTCTTGCCACAAAGCTCCATTGTCAGAGGCCAGTAAACAGGCCCGGGCAGGGGGAGGGGGGAGGCCAGGCAAACTGGTGGGTGAGGCAGAAATCTAAGCTGGCAAGGATAAGGGAAGATGGAAGGGGAAGCCATCTCCTAGCGAGGCTCAAGGAGTAGAGTGTAGGCCTTTGGCCTTCTAGGGGCCTGCTATAGTCCTGGGGCTCCCTTCCCTGGATCCTAGTCCAGGCTTCTCTTGTGGCCAGGCGTGAGCTTGTGCTGGGCCCAGTGGCCCTGGCAAAGGTTAGAACACAGGGTCTGGAGTGAGCCCCTTGTTAGGATTCAGTCTGATTTAAATGATGATAAGAGAGATGTTAGCAGAGGGGACCAGTGGAGGCTGTTGAGAAGTCCAAAGGGGGCTGGAGGAAAGAGGGATGATAGTAAGAAAGTTGGGGGTTCCTAGCTGTGTGACCCTGGGCAAGTCACTTAACCTCAATTGCCTCAGCAAAAAAGCAAAAAAAAAAAAAAAAAAAAGTTGGGGATTTTCTGAATAACCTTGTTCTGTAGAACAAGGAGCTGGATAGCATGGGGATTAAATTTAGTGCTATAGACATATAGTCCCTCCTCCTACACTTGTGATCCAAGAAACAGTACTAGAGTAGGAGGCAGGGTTTTTGATTTAGGGAAACTGAGGCATCAGACTGCGTCCCAGAGGAAGGGCCGTCCAATGGGCATGTTGGTGTCCAGCCTTCAGGCGGCTGATGCCCAGGGTACTGTTGTCACCTGAAACCCTAGAGATATCATCAGAACAGTATGCCATTTCCTGGGCACGCTGCCCACTCATTAGGTTTGCCCTCTGCGCCACTGAACCTAATTCAGGGTTGGACCACCCTATTGAAGAAATGAGATGGAGTAGGGCTCATACCCAGATGAGACGGCCCTGGCCCTTGGGACGTTCATGTGGAACCATTTTTGAAAAAAATACATGTTTTCCTTCCCTTTGTTTTTACATTGCATTCATTTCTGGACCCACAGCCTTTCCTATTTACTCTTTACTTATCACAAAGACAAACAGCCAAGCAAAACCAGCTGACAAAGCTCTGGACTTGACAATGTATACAGCATTGCGCATCTGTAGTCCCCCACTTCCTTACCACAAGAAAGGATGTAAATGTCATTTTTTTTTCTCTTTGAAATGAAGATGTGATTACAATTTTGGTAAACATTGTGAATATTGTTCTTCTGATCTCGATCACTTCACTCCCTATGTAAATCTTCCTGCGTTCCTTTGAATTTCTCATATTTTCCATTTTTTTGTAGCATAGTCATATCCCAAAATATTCATGAGCCATTTGTTCAGCCCTTTCCCAACAAAAGGCACCCCTTGTGTTTCAGGTTTTTTTCTTCTACTAAAAGGGTTGCTCAAATACCAATATTATGGTACATACGAGACCTTTCTTTTTGCCTTTGATCTTCTTGGATTAGATGCCTGATAAAATGGACTTTCTGAAACAAAGGTATGAACACCTGAGTCACTCTTCATGGTTTTTAAACCTTGTAGGCAGGGAGAAGAAACAAGAGGGAAGGGGCAGTGTCTGGCTGAAAAAAGATTGAATTGCTCAGCTTCCTTTATGTGATGGCTTACCGAGTGTTTACTGGTTGTCTTACATGCCCAATCATGGGGAGAGGGTGGAGGGTAGCATGCTGTTTACAGAATGAAAAGGATCCTCAGGATAGGGTCTTTGCCATTGAAAGTTTGCTGTCTAATGGAGAAAATACAATCTATCTACATCCTTTCCCTCAAATTCAGTAAGTGTTGTTAATACTTACAATATGAGAGGGAAGATAAAATCCATATACATTCATCCAGTAAACATTGATGCCAGCCATATGCAGAACCCAGCAAGGTAAATAATTCAACTCAGCAAATATTTATCACTCATTCCATATAAGGTATTACACTAAGCACTGAGGATTAAAAAAAAAGACAATTTTTGGGGTGAAAGAGTTTGTTTCTGATATGTCCACAGATAGATATAAAATAAGGTGGGATAGATAGGGGTAAAAGGTGGGTCCAAACAATATTCTTTTTTTTTAAGCTTTTTATTTACAAAACATATGTGTGGGTAATTTTTCAACATTGACCCTTGCAAAATTTTCTCTTCTAAATTTTTCTCTCCTCTCCATCCTCTCCCCTAGATGGCAGGAAGTCTAATACATGTTAATTATGTTAAAATATATGATAAATCCAATATATGTATACATATTTATACAGTTATTTTGCTGCATAAGAAAAATTGGATCTAGAAAGAAAAGTAACCTGAGAAGGACAACAAAATGCAAACAAACACCAGTAGAGAGTGTGAAAATGCTATGTTGTGGTCCACACTCAGATCCCATAGGCCTCTCTCTGGGTGTAGACGGCTTTCTTCATCACTAAACAATTGGAACTGGCCAAACAATATTCTTTTTTTTTTTTTTTTTAATTAAAGCTTTTTATTTGCATAACATATATATGGGTAATTCTTCAACATTGACCCTTACAAAGCTTTCCATTACAAATTTCCCCCCCAGTCCCTTCCCCTCCCCTAGATGGCAGGAAGTCCACTACATGTTAATTATATTAAAATATTTGACAAGTCGCATTGACGTATACATATTTCCATACTTATCTTGCTGTGCAAGAACAGCCATATCTTCATGAACAAAAAAATAACTGAAGAAGGAAACACAATACAAGCAAACATTGATAGAGAGCATGAAAATGACATGTCAAACAATATTCTTTAGAAATATATGACGCAGGAAGAATCTCATTCTGTTGTGGATATTAGGGAAGGGTAGCTGGAGGAAGTGGTACCTGGCCTTCCTTCTGATCTTTGACAGAGGAGAAACATTCTAAAAAGTGAGGGAAAAGGAAGGAAGGCATTGCATTCTAAGCATGAGGGGTAGCCTGTGCAAATTCACAGAAGTGGGAAATTGTCATACTGAATTTAGAAAATAGCTAGTATTCCAGCACATGAAAGAGAACGATGTGAAATAATGTCAGAAAGGTAGGCTAGAGCCAGATTGTGGACAGGCTAAGAATTTATAATTCAAAATTTATAATTGAAGAATTTTTAATCTAATAAAATTAGTCAATTTATTGACAAAATAATCAAATTAATCAGATAAGATAAGGCTATCCAAATAACTATAATAGGAAATGGCATAAGTACACCGGAAAGGTATGGACCAAGTTTTATCAGAGAGCTGAGAAGGAAGAGAGAACTTTCAGCTCAGGGTCATTTAAAAAAAGCTTCTTATAGGAGATAGCATTTGATTTGATTCTCAAAAGAAAGAAAATATTTCAATCTTTATAGAGATGGGGGGAAGTCACTGAAGGTATCCAGGACAGGAAAAACAAAGGCAAGGAAGTGATAGCATTTGGCTTCATCAAGCATTATAGGATCTTAGATTTAGAGCTGGAAGTAGTTCAGTTTGATGGGCTTTGATGTGAAGCAATGGAGATATTGAAGATTTGCTAAGGAAAAAGTAGCTACTGAAAATTTATTGAACAGAATGTAGATGTGATAAGAGCTAAAACCAGTGAGATTTCCTTTTTTTGTGTGTGTGTGTGACTGGAACCATATAGAGAGAGGATTAAAGATGGGCATCAAAGATCTTTTTTTATGCTTAGATCTGGTGGTTTCATTTCTGTGCTTAGAAACATTCCGTGCCTTATTATTGCCTACTAAATGAAGTCCTATATCATTAGTCTGGAATTCAAGGCTCCCAATAATATGATTCCATTCTACAATCCCCTGAAAAATATTTTAATAGATATTTTTATATTATTTCCAAATATATCCATCCTTTTCTCCCTACTCACTGAGCCATCCCACACAGAATGAATTTTTTTTTAATAGTTCAGTGAAACTAATAATGGAGCCTGACATTTAGTAAAGTCTAATAGTTTATGAAAATTCCATACCTATACTCACTCCCCCATTTCCAGAAAGAAGAGGAGATTCATTTACTTATTTCTACTTTAAAACCAAACTTGGCCATTATTTTATTGTTGTTGCTGTTTTTATTTATCCCATTTACATTGTTGTGATCATTTGAGTATATTATTTTTCTGGTTCTGCTTACTTTATTTTGAACCAATTAATGTAAGTCTTCCTATACTTCTCTGGATTCTTCCAGTTGATCATTATTTTCTATTCCTTTAAAAAAAAAAAAAAAATATATATATATATATATATATATATATATATATATATATATATATAGTAAATTCACTGGATTTTGATCTTATTTGGTTTTATTTTGCATTTTAACTGACTTTTTGTTTTTGTAAACCTTAATTTTCAAAATTTTATCCCTCTCTCCCTACCTGGGAAAGCCAATCCTTATAATAAGGTAGAAAAAATAATAATATTAGTAGAATAATAATAATAAAGTAGAAAAAATGATGATAATCCTTTATCTCCATATGGAAACCAGCTTTAATCATGATAATTACACAGCATTCAGTTGTCTTAAAATATTTTTTCTTTTCATTTATGTTATGATCATTATGTATATTTTTTTCCTGGTCTTGTTTACTTTATTCTGAAATCAGTTCATATCAGTCTTCTAATGTTTCCAATATATTTGGAATTTGCCCCCCACTTTGTTTCTAGTTCTTTGCTATCTCAAAAAGTTCTGCTATGAAGATTTTAGAATATATGGAATTTTTATTTATATCTTTGCTTACCTCAAAAAGTTCTGCTAGGAAGATTTTAGAATATGTGGAACTTTTATTTCTGTCTTTGACCTCCTTAAGATAGATCCCTGTAGTGGCATCTATGGGCCAAACACTGGACATTTTAGTTACTTTTTTTTTTTTGCTTTTTTGCTGAGGCAATTGGGGTGAAGTGACTTGCCCAGGGTCACACAGCTGTTAAGTGTCTGAGAGCAGATTTGAACTCAGGTCCTCCTGACTTCAGGGCTGGTGCTCTATCCACTGCGCCACCTAGCTGCCCCCATTTTAGTTACTTTTAAGCATAATTCCAAATTGCTTTCCAGAATGGTTGGACCAATTTGCAGTTAGTTCTCCTAACAGAGTATTGTTCTACCTGTCTTTCTACAGACCACCCTGTCTAACCTTATCTCATGTTACTTCCCCCCCCATGCACCTTTGCACCTTTGTGCTTGAGCCAAACTGAGGTA
>JAJPUD010017782.1:0-23715 GCA_023553655.1 Myrmecobius fasciatus
TTTTTTTTAAAAATAAAATTTTACTGTTGTATTTTTTTTTTGGCTTTTACATAGACTAAAATTTTTCCTGTATCCCTCCTGTGGAGCTACAGTGTATTGCAAATTTAAGGTGGAGTTTTGATTAATGACACACAAGGATACTATGATAGGTTAGAATATTTTATTGAAACAGCCAAGTGAAACATAGGAGGTTATATGGACAAATGCCATCAGTGATAATCACACATGAACTCCCTCAACTCCACTATCCCAGAGGACAGAGATCATGAACCAGTAGTAAAAGGGGAAGAGGGAATTCCTAAAAATTAACCAGGAAGGCCAGCTTAGGAAAAAGAAGGACATAACTATGCAGTATCAGCAAACTTGCTGGAGAGTTTTAGCAACTAGTTTTAACTAGAACTAGGTGCAATTTAAACCTTAAAAATACCAGAGTTGTGTAACAGGAGAAAGTCCTAGGAGAACAAGGTCACAGATACCTCTGGTTATTCATATAGGGTAGAGAGATATGGTTTGGGCCTCCTAGTAAATTCTCAACTATTGTATTTTTTTTGGGGGGGAGAACATAATCTTAAGTCATTCTCTGCAGATAAATCCGTGAGTCAAGCTTCTTCTTACCTTCCCCAGGTCCCAGGTCTACTGACCTAAGGCTAGTTTCTACACCTTGGCCCTTTTATCTTCAGTAGCTAAATAGCCCATGAAGGTTGAGGGGCCCCAAAGTAGTGTGATGTGGTGAAATGCACCATGGTGCAGTGGATAGAAAGATCTGGACTCAAATTTCTGACTCAGACACTGCTAGCTATGTGACTCTAGGCAAGTCACTAAACTTCTTTCTGAGCCTCAAGCTCCTCATTGATAAAATGAAAATAACACCTACTTGGCCACATGATTTTTGTAAATCTGAAGCAATGTATATGTATATATATATGTATGTATGTATATGTGTATATATGTATATATATGTGTATGCATATATATATACATATATATAACATTTTCTAAATATTAAAGTATTTTAAGAGGAGCTCTGATTATTGTACAAGAGAAAGAGATTGTTACTTTCCAGAGAACCTGAACCAGGAAATCCCATCCTGAGGCAATAAAAACTTCCAATCCTGGGCATGACACACAAAAGGGATGGGAGGTATGATGGAGATGTGGATCACCTACCAATGTGGAGGCGGTATTAGCTTGATCCTACAGTCTTAGCCCAAGAGTTCTCTTTAGCAGCTGGCCAGAGTCCCTCTGCTGCCCTGGAAATACTCATAATTTGAAAAATGTGCAGCTGGCACTCACAAGGATGGATCCCCATCTGCTCATTTTCCCAATTTTTCTTTGTCTGCAGAAAGAAATCACTCAGGCCGAAATGCCGTGGGGGCTATCAAAAATTTGCCCTTTTTTCCCATAGATTCACACATACACATAACAAAGATTTCTAGGACTATTTGTGTGATTATAATGAAGCTCACCTATGCAAGCTACTTTTCATTTCTTTCACTTATACAGTGGCAGGCCCTCTCAGAATCCATCCTTACTTAGGGTCTCAGTCACAGCAATTAAGATGAAGAAGCAGGCACTGCCATGAACAAGAAGGCCAAAGGCAGAGAAAATTTTTTCACCAAACCCATGTGAGTAGAATTGTTACAAATTGTGATTCTTTATTTTCTCAACTCTTTTCCTTGCAGGAACTTTTCTGGTCACGGTGCTTGCTCAAAACATCTTCTCAAACCTGAGCTTGATAATTGGGAGAGTCAGTGTATCTGCTAAGGAGCCTGTCCATGAAGGTATGGAAACACCTTCACAGCACTGAGCGTGAGCACATGGAATCAACTTCCTATCATGAAAGTCCCACAGCATAAAATCCTAGACTCTCTGGATAGGGAGGAACATCAGAGCAGATACAGTCCAATTTGTAGAAACCAGAGCATTGACTGTCTTTACCGCATCCTTAGGAAGAACTCATAGGATTGTGGATTTATCGTAGACAGGGCTAGAAGAGGTCACCTAGTCCAATCTTTCCATTTTACAGATGATAGTATTTAGATACAGAGAGGATTATGAAATCATAGCTTCAGAAGCCATCTAGTCTAACATCCTCTAAGTCTAGACTCATCTAATCCAATGAATCATACACCATCCACTATATCTATGTGATTTTGGATAAGTGGCTTTCCTTCCTGTGTCCTCAATGTCTCTCTCTATAAAATGAGGGAGTTGGATTAAATGGTTTTGAGAGCCCTAAGGCACTGATATTTTAAATCTCTATCATGAGAGTAAACATTGTCTGCTAAAGTCTTCCTCTTGTTCTTCACCTTGGCATTGGAGGTGTCTTCTCAAAAATTAGACCAGATATCTGAAACCTGAAGTTCATTCTGAATAAGCTGAAAAAACCTCTGTTATGAATTTGTAAAATAGATCATGGGATATAGATCCAAGGCTGGAAGGGACCTCAAAAACCATCTAGACCAACTACTTCATTTTATAGATGTGGAAACTAAGGCCTAGGGAGATTTAGTCACTTATTCAAGTTACAAAGATCATAAGAATCAGACTTTGAATCTCAGTCTTCTGTCTCTAGAAGCAGTGCTTTTGGTACCATTAACAGCTATGCATCCATATTCCACAGATAAATCTAATTAACTTCAAAGAGACTTATCACTTGTTAGGCCACAAGAAAATGAGTTTTTTGCCCATATAAACTCCTAAATGACATCTATTGACTAGCTCTCAGTTTATCTGGAAAACTCCTGGGAGTTTAGTAGAATATAAGCCCAATATGCCAGCAGTGTGATAGGGCAGCCAAAAACCCAACTTTTGAACTTCACTAAGAGAAGCATTGCTTCCAGGAGTAAGAAGGTCACAGTCCTGATGTATTTTACTTTGCTGGTCTGTAGCTAGAATTTTGAATGTAGTCCTGGGCTCCTTCTTTTAGAAAGGATATGGATAAGATAGAGATCAAAGGAGGGTTGACAGCCAGGATAGTGAAGGGCCTCAAAAACATTCTACATGAAGATCAGTAGAAGGAAGTGAGGAGTTAAGGGGGGACATAATACTAATATTCAAATATTTTAAAAGGCTGTCATGATAGTAAAGAGAAATTTTATTTTATTTTTTGCTTGGTTCCAGGGGGAAGAACTAGGAACAGTGGGTAGAAGTTGCAGAGAGGCAGATTTGATGTAAAGGAAAGAACTTCCCAATAATTGGAAGAAGAAGGGAAACAAGCATTTGTTAAATGCTTACCATATACCTGGAGCCATGTTAGGCCCTTTACAAATATTAACTCATTTGATTCTTACAACAATCCCAGAAGGTAGATGCTATTATTCTCCCCATTTTATAGCTGAGGAAAATGAGGCAAAGAGGTTAAGTGATTTGTCCAGTCTCACACAGTAAGTAAATATGAGGCTGGATTTGAACTCAGGCCTTCCCGACTTCATGCCCAATGCTCTATCTGCTCTATCCTTTGCCCTGCTGAGCTCTTCTACAGGAGACAGTGAATTCTCCCTGCCTTGGAGTCCTCACTTGTCCTGTAGGTTGCAGAGGGGATTCTTGTCCAAGTACAGCTGGGATTACACAACATCTGAGGCTCCTTCCCACACTAAGATTTTATGGTCCTAAGGTAGAAAGGTGGGCATCTGTCATGGTGGAAGGAAGAGCTATCTTGATGAAACCCAGTATTCTCAAAGGAGTGAAATCTATAATAGCTATGAATAATTTATGTGTAATTTATATAGTAATACTTTAGATGTAAGAACTTATGAATCATGGAGCATCCATATGTAAATGAAGTGTTTTTTTCCATTTTTGTTTCTTGAACTGTGTGTGCTTGCTCCACCTGAGAAGGTACCATCTTCCCCTAACACATACTTCTGATATTCAGCTAGCAATGAGTTGCTCATGAGCTCATTGTACTGTCATTGTCCAGTTAGAAGATGTATTTGCTACAGTAGGATCCTTCCCACAATCAATGAAAATTATCAGAAAGACAAGAGGTAGGAGTCACCTGTTATATGCTACCTTCACTAAAACATCCACTTTTCTTCCAATTACATATGTCTCATCCAGCAACTCCTGCTAACCAAGAGCCATTCAAGAAGAACTTCCAGAAGGAAAATGTGAGTTCTTTTCAAAGCCTTAATCTCACAATTAAAAAGATGCTGATGTAAATTCATGGAACTATTATATACATACACACAGAGAGTGATGTATTACACCCAGAAAATATCAAACTCAATTCTTTATTTTTTTAAAAAAAACTTAGATACCTTTTGTTTTCATACCATAGTCACTGGCCAAGATACTTCTATCACTGTAGTGAATCTTTTTTTGTGACAAAGGAAAACAGTTAGGTAAAACCATCTGATGCTGAAGCTTTGCCTGACGGTGTATTCAGTATTCTAAACTGGTAGTTTCCCACTTCTCTCCTGAGAGGAGGGAGATGTGTTTTATCATCAGTTCTCTGAAACTAGATTGATCAGAGTTTGATTATTTTTAGCATTGTTTTCAATACATTGTTGAAGGATTGTTTTAGTATTGTTTATGATGTTAGTGTCTTATTACTGTTTTCATTTACTTTGTTGTGTTCATATATATGTATGTATGTATGTATGTGCACCTTGTTCATTGACAAGCTCAGCATCAGTTTATACACATCTTCCCATGTAACTCTGAAATCTTCCTATTTATCATTTCTTACCGTACAGTAGTATTCAGTTATAATCATTCCCTACAAAGTGTTCAGTCATTCTCCAGCTGATAGATAAATCTTTATTGTTAATTTTTTTTTGCTACCATACAGACATAAAATGCTGCCATGAAGG
Source organism: Myrmecobius fasciatus (assembly GCA_023553655.1). Lineage (NCBI taxonomy): Eukaryota > Metazoa > Chordata > Mammalia > Dasyuromorphia > Myrmecobiidae > Myrmecobius > Myrmecobius fasciatus. Next base: position 4,818 of record JAJPUD010017782.1, read on the forward strand.
TTTCTGATCTCTGTTTTGAGGTAGTGCCAGTTTTCTATTATATGTGTGACCCAAAAGACTCATTTTATAGTGCAGCAGGCCCATTCTTTGTATGGACAATATAATTAAAGGAAGGAAGCAGGCATTTATTATTAAGTGCTTACAATATGTCAGGGATTATACTAAATTCTGGGGATACAAATACAATCAAAAGGAAAGATCATCCCTGTCCTCAAAAATCTCACCTTTTAAGGGGAAGACAAGAAGCTTGCATTTCAATGGGGGAAGACAATATATAAAAGGAAATTGAAAAGAACTGGAAAGTGGGAAAGATATTCTGTCTTCTTTACAAAATGAAGGCTCCAGGAGAAATTAACCAATGGAAAAGGGACTTGCAGAGGAATATGCCATGGTGAGCAGGAATATTTTAAGCAAGTTCCAAGACAACTTGATCTTGGTACTCCTCTCAGATTGTTTTTGCTGGTGTGCATGAAAACCAAAGTGAACACATTCCTTTTTTGTTGTTCAGAGATTGAGAGACCAGATTATGCTACCAGGACAGGTAGTTTCTTTCTCAGGCAAGGACAATCTGACTTTGTGTGTACATGCTTATCCTCCTGTGACTTTATTGATGTAGGGACATTTTAATGAGGAAATGCTCTCTACGAAGGTAGATCACTAGCTACTCTGTGACTTCTGGTCTTCACGAGTAGTCCAGGGTGCCCAGAGCTTAAATGGCACGCCCGGGATCACCCAGCCAGCACATGTATAGCTAGTACTTGACTCCCAGGCCTTCCTGACCCTCTCCCACACCATAATGCCTCGTGTATGTACTGTGACTACCACTGGTAATATTCTTCATTTCTTCCCCAGAAGGACAAAGGGAAAAGCCAGCTGTATATTAAGCCAAGTCGCTATGTGGACCCTTTCACCGTGGTGACTCTGGGCTGGCCAGATTACAATGAGAGTCTGACCTTTGTGTGGTCATGTGGTAGGTGCAGAACCATTGCTACAATCTTGGTACCTAGCCCAAGCGCCTTAAATTATACCATGTAGCCTCCCTTTAAATACAAATTCAGTGGGCCACCTTGGGACACCACTATATGAGGAAGGGACAGAGACCAGGAACACACCAAGGTCACTGCTTGGGAGACTGCTCCCTGAGAGGAGGGGCAACAAAATGGACCTGAGCAAGAGAGGAGCTCTCCTGGTGGGTAACTACTCGGGAGAAAGCCCACCATCTGGCAGAATATTATTTATACTAATTATTCTTGCTCACTAGGAGCTAAGCTCAATTGTTCCAACACTGCTGAAGGATTGTGAGAACTACTGGCACCCTCTCCATTTTAGTGTCCTGAGGAACAACCCCATCTGCTCCCACAAATCAGTTCTGCCTTCGGGAGGTTCATTCAAGCTTGATTCTTACTGGCTCCCCTCAGAGCCTCAGGCCTGTTCCCATCTGGACCAGGTCCCATCTGTGCTAGAAAGAGTCTTTCCTTGTTTGGTGCACTCCCTTCTCTATAGTGTCACTGATTGCCTCTTCCTTCACAGAGCAATTTCTGCTTAATGGCCTCTGGAGTTTGCTCTGAATAGCTGTTGATGTTCAGTCTTGTCTAGCTCTTGGTGACTCTGTGGACCATACTGTCCATGGAGTTTTCTTGACAAAGAAATTGGAGTGGTTTTCCATTTCCTTCTCCAGTGGATTAAAGGAATCAGAAAGTGTTTGGAGTCACACTGGAACGCAAATCCTCCTGATTCTAGGCTGGCATCTACTTAGCCACCCAGCTGCCTCCCCCCACTAGACTCCATCTTTCTTTTCTAAGATCTCTTTCAGTGCTCTCAATTTTAGCCAGTAACATGTCATTTGATTCAATTTAACAAATATTTATTAAATGCCTAGAAGTTGGGTATACAAAGACAAAAATCAGAAATAGCCCAGCCTGCAAAGTATTTTGTTTGTTCAGTCATTTTTCAATTGTGTTTCTTGGCAGGAGTACTGAAGTGGTTTGCCATTTCCTTCTCCTGATCATTTTACGATTAGGAAACTGAGACAAAGAAGGGTTAAGTGACTTGTGTAAAACCTCACAGCTACTAAAAGTGTTGAAACTAGATTTGAAGTTAGGAAAATAAATTTATCTTGCTCCAAGTCTAGCACTCTATCCACTGTGCCACCTTGTGGTCTCTTAAAGTATTTATATTTTAATTAACTCAGCTCTAAATGAGGCCTACTTTTATTTTTATTTATACTTCAAACTCTGGCCTTTTCCCAGTAACTGTCCTCCTACCTAGATTCACAGAGAGTTAGAACTCAGAGAATTCTTGGAACATAGACCATCAGAGCTGGTTGTTGAGTTGTTTTTCAATCACATCAGCCTCTTCATAACCCCATTTGGAGTTTTCTTGGTAATGAGATTGGAGTGGTTGCCAGTTCCTTCTCCGGCTCATTTTGCAGATGAGGAAACTGAGGCAAATAGGGTTAAGTGACTTGCCCAGGGTCACACAGCTAGGAAGCGTCTGAGGCCGGATTTAACTCAGGAAGATGAGTCTTCCCGACTTCGGGTCCCATACCCCATCCACTATGTCACCTAGCTGCCACCAGAGCTGAGAGAGACCCTAAGACATTTAATGTTAGAGCTGGGAAGACTTTTAGGACTAGGTCACACCTCTCTTTATAGAGGAGGGAATTAGTGCCCAGTAGGTAGATGTGATCTCTCTAAAATGACTCAACAAATTAGTGACCCAGTGGCTTTTACCCCCCAGTTTCCTGATTTTTCCACCATCCTTGGCTGCCCAGACCATTTCATTGGGGTGAATTGATTGATACTGTAATTACCTCTGGTGTTGGGGAAATATGCTCTCCTGGGTAGAATTTCTGGCCAGTTTAAAAGTAGCTAGAGGTCCAGAAAACTTCTCATTGTAACTTGTTGGGAATTTCTCCAAGGCTTACTTCTGAAGAATTAGAAAGGAGAATGGGAGAACAGGCCTTTGTGTGAGACTGAGGAGCAGCTGCAATTGATTCTGGAGACACTCTAGAGGGATTTGGGGGACAACAGTTTGCCTCCTCCTCCCCCAACCAAAATTGAGGACAAGCCAGTGAGAAACCAGAGACTTCTCCTTGTCCGTGTTGTCCTGGCAGGGCGCTGCTGGCCTCAGTGGGAGGAGTGTGTCCAGCAGCAGCGGCTCGTCACTGACCAGAGGGAGATGCTGATGGAGCCGGCCTGCCTGCCTCCTCCCAACTCGGCTGTCACCCTCCGCCTTCTGGTACAGGCTGTGCAGGGGGAACACTGGCAGGATGAGCAGTGCCTGTATGTGACCGCAGAACGGAAGCTGCATCCTCAGATCAGGTCTGGGATTTGTGCATCCATTCCCTGAGGGCCAGGGACACACATGGGTCTTCTCTTCCTCACCCTGGCCGGCACATATTTGTAAATGGATGAATAAATTAGTCATTTCACAGAGCTATGCTCTGAGACCATCTCCAGGAGTAAGCACCTACTATGTGGCAGGCTTTGTGCTAAGGGCTCTATTTATTATCTCATTGGGATTATTGGGAGGTTCTAGCTCTGTCACCACCTAAATTTTAGAGAGAGATAGAGGAAGCTGACCCCCACTCTAAGAAGAGGAAGGGAAGATGAGGAAAAAATCAGTCAGTGGATATCTGTGCACCTACTATGGGCTAGGTACCACGGTAGGCAAGTGGAATACAAAGACAAATTAAAACAGGTCTGGTTATGAAGGGGGCATCCATTCTATCTGGAGAGATCCAAATGTTTGTTTGTTCAAAAAAAATATCAGTTACTTATTGACAGAGAGGGGGAGGCAGTAGTAGCTATGGGAATCAAGAAAGGCCTGGTGCAGAAAATGTCATTTGAGGTGGGTATTAAAGGAAGAGAGCCAGGGAGTCTAAGAGATCAAAGGTGAAAAGGGAGTGGATTCTCAGCCTGGAAGAATAGCAGGCAAAAAAAACATGTTGATGAGAAAGTATCATGTTAGAACCAAGTTAAAAGATTGAAAGACAATAGCAAAAGTTGTTGAACTTACTATGATAGGCTGAAGGTCTTTATTCAGTCTTTCCTAACTTTTCGATCAGGAAAATTCATGCAATTTTAGGGGATGTGAAAGTTGTCTTCAAATCTGTCATATGGAGCAAAGATAAATTAATAAGTAACAATATCTCATATTTATATAATGCTTTAAGGTATATGAAGCACTTTACACATATTATCTCATTTATTTCCCACAACAAACAACTCTGGCAGGTGGGTTCTATTATTATCCTCATTTTACAGATGAGGAAACTGAGGCAAATAGTGTGACCCAACAACAAGGCAGAAATGGGAATACTGAGTGAAAATTGAAAAGATGTTAGAAAAAAAACCTTTCTTTCTAATAAGCAGAGCTTTCCCAAAGTGGAATGGAGTGCTTTTGATAGAATGGGAACTCTCTAGTGAATGGCTTAGTTAGTGAATGGTGACAGTGGTCCCTTCTAAGTCTCCTATTTTGCATTTTTATGATTTCTCACTTCTTCCAGTTGTGAAATGAACTGCAAGCCAGTGAATGTGAGTGAAGAAGTCAGGTTGAGAGCCACTTGTGATGTTCAAGAGTCTGTGACATACAGTTGGTATTTAGATACCTCCTTCCAGGAAAAGGTGAGCCAGTTTCTTACGTACATTAAAAACAGTGGTCATACAACATAACATTCTCATACCCTTGATTGATGTTTGCTTACATTCTGTTTCCTTTATCTGATGTGTCTTTTGTGTAGATATGATTTTTCTTGCACAACAATGATAAGTTTGGAAATATGTATACATATATTCGATTTGCCAAATATTTTGACATAATTAACATGTAGTGGATATCCTGCCATCTAGGGGAGGGGTGGGGAGCTGGGGGGAAAAATCTGTAACAGAAAGCTATGTAAGGGTTAATGTTGAAGAATTACCCATACATATGTTTTGCAAATAAAATAAAATTAAAAACAAAAAAACAAAAACAAACAAACAAACAAAAAAAAAAACAGTGGTCATGGAGCACTAGTGCTATGACTACCTCTTGCATGAAGCTTAATTTCTCCTCTGGAGTTTAAGTCTCTGGGATAAATGCTATAAGGATCTGGCTTCTGTAGTTTGTGGAAGCCACCAGAGTCTAGTTCTAGGCCCTAGAACACCAGAGGATGCCAGGAATGGGATCTCTGAGAAAATGATTTTAGGGTAAGGGACCACGGGTGAGATTTATGCCATTTTGCCTAGTCCACACCCAAATTACAAGGCCAGGCTGTCTTAGGTGTGCTTGATGAAACTGCTGAGACCCCAAGCTACAAGAGAGGTCTTAATCCTGCTCTTAGTATACAAGTGTCCCAAGGTCTTCTCATTGTGGGATGCGCAAAGCAGGTATGCCTTATTATTCTGGGAAGAATAGGAAAGCCCCTGGATAGTTTTCTGGGGGGTGGTAAAAAGCCACCTGTGACGTCCAAGCAGCTGGCCAGGGTCTTGAAGGCCAGTGTCGGGCGTTGGGGTTCTGTGATATACAGAGCTTATACTGGAATGGAATCACAGAAGCTTTGTAAGGACCCTGGATCCTTTATTATTCATGAGCCTGGTGTACCACACAGCCCTCAGGGTCTATAAATGTTTCAGGTGGACCTCCTTCCTGCTGTCTGTGGTCTCAATGGATTTAGGCCAAGTTCCTTAAAGTTGCTGCAGAGAAACACCTCCATCTTGCTGATGAGCAGCTCCTTCCTGTCTGAACTCAAGGTCTCAGCCATTGGTGCAATTCGAATTAAAGTCACAGGTAGGTAGATATAACTGGACCTGTAATTCATTGGTTTAGGGAAATCTCAGTGAGGAAATGACCTCTAGAGAAGTGGCTCAGTCTCTGATCAGCAATTTATTGTCTCAGAGAATTGCCTGGAGCCCTGAAAAGTTGAGTGCTTGCCTTGGGTCTACACAGGTAGTACATGTGGGCAGAGTAAGACTGAACATAGGTTGTCCTGAAGGAAAGACCAATTCTTTATCCAAGTTGCCACAATGCCTCTCATGGCAGGTAAATATAAATATTATATATAGAGATCGATAGTTATATTATTATATATTATATATATAGATGTGTATATATTCATATGTACACAGACACACACACTAATATATAGTTATAATTATTTCCGTGAAAGCTCAAAAGTCAGCTTTTCCTTGGATTGGCACTAGATAGTAGAGCAGATATTCTGAGTGTAAGAGTGGAGAATTTCATAAGTTTATTCAATTCTATATTTACTCCAGCATGTATGTACTTCCCTTTAAACAAACCCAATCTATGATAATCTGGGTTTTCTACTTATAGCAATGAGAAAAGTTCATGATAGTCCATTAAGATTTTTGAAGTGCTTTCCTTTTAAAAATCCTCTAAGATTGGTAATGTGAGGAAATGGAGTCTCAGAGCAGTTGGGAGAGAGCTACGGAGTTTAGCTGACTATCAAGATCATTTGATTTTAAAGTCAAGAACCTATGCTCACATCTTGATTCTGTCTTACTACCTGTGTGACTTTGGATAGATCATATAACCATGGGATCTGTTTCCTCATCTGTAAAATGAAGGGGTTGGTTTGGATGGTCTCTAAAGTTCCTTCTACCTCTAGGTTTGTCAGTTTATGGTCCTAGTTCTCTTTATCTATCTTCTATAAAATAAGGGGATTTGACTTTGCTACCTCTTAAGATCCTTTTTCCTTTTAAATTCTTTTATACTAAGTTGCTTGCTTAAGATCTAACAGCTAATAAGTATAACGGGGTAGGTTGCCACTAGTAGGTTGCCATCAGTTCTGCTGATTCCAAGTTGGCTACCATTCTTATTATACCATGTATCTTTTTAATATAAATTAAGAGGTGATGATTTGTTTTACAAAGGATTTCTTTTACTAAATATATATTTCCCAAACAAAACTCTGTTTCTCCCTATTAGCAAAGAGCCTTCTTTAAGAGTTCCCATCCTCTCAGCTAAGGCTGGGAGGTTCCTATTCTTTCTCTTCCATGGCTTGCTATTCACAGAACCATAGTTCTGGTCCAATTCCCCATCTAGACTGAAGCATTTTCTTTTCCTCTAGATTCAATAATTTCTGTATAAACATAGCAGGTACATTTCCCTTTAAGCAAACTCTGGGTTTGTAAAACAATGATTACAATCACAACAAGAATAACAGCTTGTACTTAATTGTACAAGTACAATTATTATATAAGTACTATTGTACTTTAAGGCTTACAAAACCCCTATATAGAGGTGAATCGGGAAAATCAAGTTCCCTTAAACTAAAATTGGTGGTTGGGTGAAGTGCATGATAGAAATTCAATCCAAGAAAATGGTTTAAAAAATAATTATACTTTATTTTAACATTAATTTTTACAAATTTTGAGTTTGCTCCCTTTCTCTAGCCCCTTCCTTGCCCATTGAAAAGGCGAACATTAATGACAGTAATTATACATATGAAGTCATGCAAAATATATTTCCCTATTATCCATGTTGTTAACAAGACAAGAAAATTTAATTAAGTATAAAAAGTATGCTTCAATCTGCCCTCAGAATTAATCAGTTCTCTCTCTAGATATTTTTAATTTTTTTCTTTGTGAGTCCCTTGGAATTGTCTTAGATCATTGTATTGATTAAAGTAAGCTCTTTCACAGTTGATCATTATACTATTGCTGTTTTTATATACAATGATCTCCTGATTCTGCTCGCATCATTCTGCTTCAGTTCATATAAGTCTTCCCAGGTTTTTCTGAACCCATCCCCTTCCTTAATCATTTTTTTTATAGCACAGTAGCATTCCAACACAATTATATACCATAACTTGGCCAGTCATTCCTCAATTGATGGGCATCTCAATTTCTAGTTCTTTGTCACCACAAAGAGAGTTGCCATAAATATTTTTGTGTAAGTAAGTCCTTTCCCCTTTTCTTTGATTTCCTTAAAATACAGATGTAGTAGAGCTATTACTAGGTCAAGGGGTATGCACAATTTGATAGCCCTTTGGGCATAATTTTAAATTGCTTTCCAGAATGGGGTTGGACTAGTTCACAGTTCCACCACCAGGGCATTAGTATACCTACTTTTCTATATCTCCTTCAGTATTTATCATTTACCTTTTCTGCCATGTTAGCCAAGATGATACCTCAGTTTTAATTTGCATTTCTCTAGTTATTAGTGATTTAGAGCATTTTTTTCACATAAGTATTGATAGCTTTGATTTTTTTTTCTGAAAACTTCTTGTTTATATCTTTTGGCCATTCATTCATCAATTGGGAAATAGTTCTTATTTTTTTAAATAAATTTGGCTCAGATTCCTATATATTTGAGAAGGGAGGACACTTTATCAGAGAATCTGTAAGAAAAATTTTCCACAGTTTTCTGCTTTCCTTCTCATTTTGGCCACATTGGTTTTATTTGTGCAAATTCTTTTAGATTTTCATGTAATCAATCCATTTTACTTCCTGTGAACCTTTTTCTTTTGTTTGGTTGTAAACTCTTTCTCTATTTCCATATCTTACAGTTTAATTTTTCCATGCTCCCAAGAAGATGGTTTTAAAGCAGGCTTCTCTCTTTGATTTTCAGCAATGACTAAGTGGGCTTATGGAGAACAGACCTACATCGTCAGCACCCTTCACCCTCCTGAGGTTCCAGCTTGTTCTATCATTCCAGAGCAGGGGACTATTCTGACAAACTTTGAGATATCCTGCAACACATCTGCAGACCCTGGCTTATTCATCTATTGTTTCTGCCTGAAACCAGGTAAGATCTAAGCACCTCCTTTTTTGTTGGTTGTCCCATGGAACTGCCCGAATTCTCTTTGTCTTTGCAGGGGCTAGTGTATAATTTGGGAACAGATAGGACTCTCTATGTGGGATGAAGTTTGCAATATCAAAAGTCCTCCATGGTAATATTTTAACATAATTAACATGTAGTGGATATCCTGCCATCTAGGGGAGGGGTGGGGAAGTTGGGGGGAAAATTTGTAACGGAAAGCTATGTAAGGGTTATTGTTGAAGAATTACCCACACATATGTTATGCAAATAAAATTAAATTAAAAAAAAAAAGAAAAGAAAGAATCAAGATGCAAAGCAAAAAAAAGTCCTCCATGGTAGTCTGGGCTCCTGTCTTTCAACTCACCTGGTAAAGAAGACTAGCAAGATATTCTTCCACCAGTGAAAGGCAGGATAATATGATTAAAGGATTTAAAGTCAGAAGTTCAGTTTTCTACCCTTTTTTTCCTACTTGTGAAATACTGGGCAATGCCTCTTGGATTCTTTGTTTATCTGAAACAGGTGTTCAAATGAAAAAGGTGAACTAGATAAAATTTATGGGCAATTAGGTGGTGCGTTGGATAAAGCTTTGGGCTTAGACTCAAGAAGACTCTTCTTCCCAAATTCGAATCTGGCCTCAGTTATTTACTAGCTGTGTGATGCTGGGCAAGTCCCTTCACCCTGTTTGCCTCAGTTTCCTTATCTGTAAAATTAACTAAAGGAGGAAATGACAAGCCACTCCAGTATTTTTGCCAAGAAAACCCAAAATGGGCCCAATTGAACAACAGATAAAATTTGTTTCCTTCTAGCTCTAATCCTATGAAGTTAGAAGGTCTCTTTCTTGTCTCCTTTTTCTGCTGAATTTTCCATTTCCACAAGATAGGCTCCCTCATCACCACTAGCATGAAGAAAATGGAGAGTCAGAAGAGAAACAGGGAAGGATCTTAGCTTCCTAAGCATATGTCTCTTCACCAATACAATGGCCACCATGGGACTGTGTATTAACAAGAACAAATATGAGATTGGGATTTAGGTCAAGAGCAGTTTCTGTTTTACTCTGATTATCCGTTTCATGATAACTTTGTCTGGGAATTGTGGATTTTGATGAAATATGGGACCCGTGAAAGTATAACCACTAATTATTCATCTAATGCTGCCTGACAATTTAGTTCTTGTATCCAAAGTTCTTTGCTAAGGACCTAGTTATATTCTGGGGAAGGAAAGAGAGAAACAAGCAACTTTATTAAGCAATTATAACGTGTTGGGCACTGTGCTAAGCACTATATAAATATAATATTTGATCTTCACGACAATTCTGGGAAATAGGTGCTATTATAATCCCCATTTTATAGTTGAAGAAACTAAGGTAAACAGAAGTTAAGTAACTTGTCTAGGATCACAGAGCTAGTAAATGTCGAAAATGGTTGAACCCAGGTCTTTAGTACCCTGTCCATTGTGACACTTGTTCTCTAGTCCATTGACCGGAATCAAATAGTATCTGTGACCAATAGTACCTGGCATTTCCCCAGGGATGGCCACTTATTCCTGTTATAAACTGAAGTTCACAAATCTAAAATTAATAAACAATTTTATTGACAAATAAAGATACCTGTATGTGCCTCACACACAGCAGGTACTTAATGCTCATTAATGATTGATTTGACTTGGAAGCTCTTATTATCTATGTGTGGAGTTAAAAGATCTCCTCCAAATAGATGAGGGCAAGGTTCGTTCCCTTCCAGAGCCGTTTTATCTGTGGTTTATTGCTCTTTTCTCACTAGGCACCCCCAGTCACTACTGGGCACTCTGCCACCAGGACCACCACTCTCCTAAACTCTGCTTCTAATAGCAGCAACCTGTTTGCTGACCTCCTCAGCCTCTCCTCTTCCTCTTCTCCTATTCTCTGGCAAATGATGGTAATCATCTTCCCCAAGGGATCCTAGGCACTAGCTGGTATAAAACCATTGCTGTGGAACCCCTTCCTCACCCAAAAAGCTCAAAAACTCCTCTCAGAGGTCAGTTGCCTCTGCACCACTAAAAATCTTTATATTTCTGGATACCACAACATCCTTCCTTCTGCATCTGAGTAAGCAGCAATCAGCATTGCTATATTGGGAGAAGGAGTGCCCACTACCAAAGAAACCACAGGTCCAAGTATAAAAATTCCATTTTTAAAAAGGACAGAGGTACAAGATGAGCAGATTGGAGAGATTGTGGTCTGATGGAATACCTGTGTCAATGAAATTACTCTTCTCAACTCCATCTCTTAGAACTCTGGAACCTCTGAATCTTAGCTCAAACATCAGCATCCACCAGAAGCCTTCCCTGATCCCTTGGTTACAGTGAAATAGAGGCTCATTATAAAATTACATTTTTCATGTCATAGGGTCTAGACCAAGAAGAGACATCTCGTTTAGCCCCCTTGTTTTAACACATGGAGAAACTAAAGCGTCAGAAAGGGCAGGTGGCTGATCTAGCATCATACAGGTAGTAAGTGAAAGGCAGGATTTGAACCCAGTCTTTAGACTTCAAAGCCAATGGTCTTTCCAGTGTACCAGACCATCTTTTTGAAAAAAAAGAGAAAGAACCTTACTCATTTGGCTATTAGAACCCTTAACATCCCTTCTAACTTTAATTCTATGATCCTATAATCCTTTCTTGCCCCAGGGGAAAGTAGGCTGGGCTATTCAAATGATCTCTTCCTCTCCACCCAGGATGTCTTCTGGGAAAAAATCTGAACCTTGGGTTTGAATGGGGCTGGTGGAGACAATGGAATTAGCTGTTCCTGATATGATTCTAGAGACCATCTAGTCAAAGGAATGTGTTTTTAGAGCTGGAAGGAATTTTAGAAGCTATGGAGTCTAACTTGCTCAATTTACAGATTAAGAAGCAAGACCCAAAGAGTTTAAATGATCTGTCCAAGGTCATACACAGAGTACATGGGAGAGTGGGATCCTAAGAAGCAATTAGGCTCTAAACCCAATATTCTATCCTTTGTTCCCCATTGTCACAAGAAGATATAGCTTAAATGAGGTGATTCATGTCAATTCCAATAGACTTGTGATGGAGAGAGCCATCTGCATCCAGAAGGAAGACTGGGAACTGAATGTAGATCGCAACATAATATTTTCAACGTTTTGGTTATTGTTTGCTTGCTTTTTCTTTCCTCATTTTTTTTCCTTTTTGCTCTGATTTTTCTTGTGCAGCATGATAATTGTGGAAATATGAATAGAAGAATTGCACATCTTTAACACATATTAGATTACTTGCTGTCTAAGAGAGGGGATGAGGGAAGGAGGGAGAAAGAATTTGGAACACAAGGTTTTGCAAGGGTAAATATTGAAAACTATACATGTTTTGAAAATAAAAAGCTAAAGAAAAATGGAGAACCCCCTCCAAAAAAATGTTACAGCTTAAGCTTAATCATTATTGAGATTCCCATCTGTTAGGGACCTCTCATGGTTGCTGCCTCTTGACAAAAATCCTTCAAGGTCAAATACCACTGGAACTTGGAGAACTTTGGGTAATGTCTATAAAGACACTTCTGGTTTTCCAGGTTTCCAAGATGACCTCTCTGGAGGACAGACAGTTTGGCTCCAAGATGGTGGTTATACATCTATACAAAATGGATCCTGAGAAAATTTTCAAATGGGCACTTCTTAGTTTTGTGTTTGGGGGTTTTTTTGGTTTCTTTCTTTCTTTTTTTTTCTTTTTTTTCTTTTTTTTGCTGAGGCAATTGAGGTTAAATGACTTGCCCAGGGTCACACAGCTGGGGAATGTTAAGTGTCTGAGACCAAATTTGAACTCAGGTCTTCCTGACTTCAGGGCTGGTTTTCTATCCACTGCGCCACCTACCTGCCCCCTTAGTTGTTGTTGTTGTTGTTGTTGTTTTAGATATTTCCCCCCAATTATTTATAAGAACAATTTTTAATATCCATTGTGTATTTTTTTTAAGTTTTGAGTTCCAAATTCTATTCTTCTCTCCCTTCAATCCCCTCTCTGAGATGGTAAGCTATCTGATATTGGTTATATATGTGCAATCATGTAAAATATTTTCATATTAGTCATTTTAAAACCACTTGGTTTTAATAGATTTAGGTAAAAAATTGCTCTGTGGTAGGAGATTCCAAAAATTATGACTGCATTAGGAAAGGTTACTAATGACAAAGCCACTGTATTTAAATTGAGTTTAGTTTCTTGCATTATTATTGAATTTAGTGTTTGTAAGATCTTTGTTATGGGTATTTATGCTCATATAAGCAATTGTGTGTTTTTTGTAGGGCTTATTATCTTTCCAGAACTCTGAGAATATTCTTTCCCCTAACTCTTCACCTTCCTATTTTTAGATTCATGCTTCTATTGTGGTCATGAGCCAGGACTCCCATCAGTTTATCTGCCACTTGGAAAGGAAGAAAATAACTTTGTTTTGAAGATTCTAATTTCTGTTGCTAATAAGGCTGGAGACACAGTCCATACCCATGTTGCAGTCAAGGTAGGTAATATCCTCTCTCCCTCCCTCCCTTCTTTCTTTCCTTTCTTCCTAAACAGGAAGGGACCTCATAGGTTAGCATCTAATTTCATCATTTTACTTATGAGGAAACTGAGGTCCAAAGAGGTTAAGTAATTTGTCCAAAGTTATATTACTATGTCCTACGGGGACAGAAAGAGGCAGTGCAATATTGTGGGTAAAGCTTTGGAAGCAGAATCATTAACTTCTCGGCCTTGGTTTCCTTATCTTTAAATGAGGTTGAATAATTACACCTATCTCAGAGGGTTATTGGGTGGATAAAATGAGATAATATATATGTAAAATTCTTTGGCAGACCTTAAGGAAATACATAAATATGAATTATTATTTTCATTTGTTTGCTGATTATTAGAGAACTGCAACATAGGATAATAGATTCAGAACTAGAAAGGATCTAAGAAGCCACTGCATCCACTAACCTCATTTTACAGATGAGGAAAATGAAACCCCAAACTGATACATGATGGGATGAGAAAAATCAATCCCAGAGAGGTTAATTTAAATGTGATTATAAACAATTTGTATTCCTATCTTCCCTATTTTGTTATATGACCATTTTTCCAATGGGGCATATGTATTAACCTTATATATATACATGTGTGTGTGTGTGTGTGTGTGTGTGTGTATGTATGTGGCAGTTCCTTATAGATTCTGAAATGTCAGCTTCTTTTATGCTATATTTGCTGTTATATCAATATTTGCTGCAAATGTTCTTTCCAAAGACATTTCTTAATAAGGAATTTCTTTGGCCTTTGAATTCTTTGCTGCTTTTCTTTTTTCTTTTTTTCCCTGAGGCAATTGGGGCTAAGTGACTTGCCCAGGGTCACACAGCTAGGGAATGTTAAGTGTCTGAGCCAGACTTGAACTCAGGTCCTCCTTACTCCAGGGCTGGTGCTCTACCCACTGTGCCATTGAGCATTCTTTGCTGATTTTCACATCTTTGTGTCTTTCAATGCTAAATGAATATTAAGTTTGCTGTGACCTGCTATTATTTTCTAGAAGAGAGCTCCTCGCTCATGTCCCTGACATCTACCCATTTGGTCCTGGAGGCCAGGCCACTTTCTCAGTCTCTCCCACCTTGTTGGTTTCTCCTTTTCAGGTAGAACAAGAAGACATAATCAAGGAAAACCGGACACTCCTTGCTCTAATGTCAGAGAAGATAAACAGCACACCAAGAGGAAAGAACAGCAGCATGGCACTTATCCAGTTGTCAAAGTCGGTGTCCTCCATCTTGAATCTGGGGGACTGGGATGAAGGCTTCCCTCCGTCTCTGAGAGCCCACCCTGCACAGGAGGTCCTTGATGGGGTTTCTCTTTTGCTGTGGTGAAAGTCCACCCCTTGGGTCAGCAAGTCTCTGGCATGGCAGGGAGGAGCGTGGCCTTGAAGAAGTTGTTGATGAAGTCTTAGGTCTTAAAGCTGAAGGGAACCCTACAGATCATCTAGTCAACCCTCCAATTCCTCCTTTGTTGCTGGGAGGGTACCAGTCTTCCTTGGACACACCCTATGCCCCATCATACTGGTATCAAATGAGGAAATGCCCAACACAACAGACATTTAATAGATCCTTTTTTCTTGTGCATTCATTTATTCCATTTATCGCATTTTACGGACAACAACACTAAAGCCCACTGAAATGGTGTAATTTAAGACAGATAGCAGCATTTAGACCCAGGTCTCTTGCCCCTATGATCCTTTACATGACCTTTCCTCCTCCTTTTAGTCCCTTCAATCTGTCATCATGGCCTTGAAGAGGGAAGGGACCTTAGAGGCTGCCTCTACACCATCATTTTGTAAAGGAGAAAAATGTTGCCTAGGGAAATGAAGTGACTTACCCATAATTCTGCCAATAGGAAGCAACAAAAGTGTAATTCCTCTGCTTCCAAAACCAATTCTCTTTCCACTGAATGAATCTTGCTGCCTTCATTAAATTAAACTCTGGGATTATTTGCTTCATTCTTTCCCCTTTGGATCCTTTCTTCTATACAAGGTTCTAAGACACAAGTTCAAGCTCATGTTCTCAGGACCCAGAACGTCCAGGGTCCCATTCTGACTTAGCAGTGCCTGGGAACTGTGGATGCCCTTATAGACCTTGGCAGCAGGGACTCTGCCACTGGACCTACCAGAAGGAGCTCAGGGGAGGAAAGAATTCCCTTCTAGGCCTTGCCCCTATTCTCCCACATAGGACAGCCAGGGGATGACTGGCCAGATGAGTCATGAAAAGAACCTAAATTAGGAATCAGGAAGCCTAAGTTCAAGCTCTGACCCCAGATCACTATATGACCTTGATCAAATTTCTTTCCCTTTCTAACTATCAATTTTCTCATTTATAAACTTAAGGGACTGGACTCAAGGGCCTCGAAGTCCTACTCTTCCTTGCCCTACTTCATTATTCAATTGTTCTGAAGTCCCTTTGGGCTCTGATAGTGTTCTGTGTTCCAAGAGCTCTTCTCAACCCCTACGTTTTGTCATTTCTATGATAACAAAGGCAGCAGCCTTGCTCCGTCCTGGGGAAGTAGGAGACCAGACTTTGTGGGTGGCAGGATTCTGGCCTATACTGGTCAACACTGGGGCTCTCAGCTGTGCCTCAGCACCAGCCAGGCCTTTCTACTCTAGAAGGATAGAATGCAAAGAGTTGAGAGAGTACTTAAAGTCCATTTGGTTCAACCAGATCATTTTTATAGGGGAGGACACTGATTTTTATTCACACATTTGAAGGCAGAGCCAAGGAGAGAGCTCAGGCCTTAGGGCAGTGTTCTTTATTTTATATCATGTTACTTCTAGTGTCGAAGAGATGCTGGAAAAATTCTAGGCTCAGTTCTACTCCTCATATTAAAAAAGGCTCTGAGCATCGCCTATTTTTCTGGATGCCAATTTTACAATTATATTTGATTTCTGCATTCCTACACTAAGACTGCCATGTCTAGAGAGCAGAATATGAGTTTTTAAATGAAAACAGTGAATATAATTATAACTAAGAAATTTGTGACAGCCTTGGAGGTCAGTGAAGGATCTCTGATATGGTGAAAAGCCACCAGTTCCCAAGCTTTTGCAAAATCTGGCCTAACATATCATTTTACATGAATTGGTATTAATTAGCTTTTATACAGAGTAAACCTTAATCAGTTTTTTATCCATCCAGCACACATTTATTAACTGTTTGTCACTTCCTTCTTCCATTCTAAGATCAGAGAGCTCATGTTGAGGACCCTAGCTTCTCTTCCTGCCGATGAAATGCAGCTGGCTCTGGGGATGGCAGAGGCACTGAAAGATGTCACCTTTCACCACGAAGAGCTCACCCCTTTAGCCCAGGTTAGCAGCACCCCAACTCCCACCCTGGCCGCTGTTCCATGTGCATGTAAAACCCTTCAGTCTACTTGGCTAGGAGAAGCCTGATATGACCTTTCTCCATCTCAATTTCCTTTTCTGTAAAATGTGGGAGTAGAACTCATTGATGTCTAAAATCCCTTCCAGCTCTAAAACATAGTCAGAAAATTTCTTTTGTGCTCTTGTTGATCTTATGGCTTTTTTGAATGAAATTTATATTACCATTCATTTCTAAAAGCAAAGAACAAGGATTCATAGCTTTGATTCTGTACTTTTGTGAGCAGTTGTGGTCTGCTAGGTTTTTTAGGGCAGTCATGTCTGAAGAAACATAAAACTTGGAGACCTCAGTTTGAATCTTACACTTACAAATGATCCTTTGACGAGATAGCCTCACCATGCCATAGTTTACTAATCTGTAAAATAAGGATGATATAACTCTTTCACTCTTTTCTACCCAGGGTTGTAAGGCATGTATGCAAGTCCATGGCCTCAGGCATTAGGGCTCTCTGAATGTCCCGAGTCCTCTGCTGATTGAGCAATGTCTGGGAAGCTGTGGACTCAGACAGAAAGTGTTTTGTAAGCCTGTTAAGTGCTCTTAATGTCGCTTGAGATAAGTTGCATTTTCTCTTGGTTTTACCTCTGTGATGAGTGAGACATTGTTTTCTGAACTAAGTCAGATCTCTGAGTAATACTTAAGTTTAACTTGCCTACTCGGTCTCAAAATTTGGTACAGGGACAGTACTAGGTGTCCCCAAGACCTTTTCAGGGGATTCTTGAAATCAAAACTATTTTCATAATAATACTAAGGACACAATCGAAAATGACTGAACAACAAAAGGTACTAAACTGTTTCTGCCTACTGAAAGTGTTTTTATGGTCATCATCTTTTTTTCCTTTCTTCCCTACTAGATGACAAATTCCTTGACAGTAAAGACTGTATCTTACCTAAACTTTGTCTCTCCCCAGAACTTATCATGGGACCTAGTACATAGTAAGCACTTAATAATAATAATAATGATAATGATGGAGGCAATTAGGTGATCTTGTGAATAGAACACTAGGCCAGATTCAGGAAGACCTGCAATTAAATATGGTCTCAGCTACTTCCTAGCTGTATCAATCCTGACAAGCCGCTTAACCTCAGTTTCCTCAATCATAAAATGAGGATAACATCAGCACCTACTTTATCCAGTTGTCATAAGTATCAAATGAGATAATATTTATAAAGAGCTTAGCACAATGCCTAGCACAAGGTAGGTGCCAGCCACATAAATGTTTATTTTCTTCACACTTAGTAAATGTTAGTAAATTGAATCAAGCTGAAGTAACTACAACAAGATCATGATCAAATTAGTGGCATAAAATAGACTTAGGGCTTTCTACTCCACCAGGCTAGGCAAGGAGACAGTGAAGATATAGTGAAGTCAGACAAAATTGGCTTCAGGATAGTACAGGGACTTGGCTAAGAGTTTGAAGGTTCCTGAAAGAGGGAATTAGAAGGAACTAGATAAGGATGCCAGGGATACTTCTCCACTTTAGAAGGTGGAGGAGAGGGCTTTGTAACTTCTTGGAGTCAGCTTCTTCAGGGAAGGAGATTAATTTCCTTGTTTGGACCATAATATTGTGAGACTGAGCTGGGGGTCACTACATCCTTCCCTATATCCCTGGGCCACAATTCAGTGTACCTCAGAATCATAGGCTTACCAATTTAGAGCTGGGAGGAACTTTGGAAATGATTTTGTCCAATCTTCCTTTTACAGATGAGGAAACCCAGACCCAAAAAGGTGAATAGTGGTTTTCTCAAAGTCATGCAGGCAGTAAGTAAAAGAGCCAGCTCTTCTGACTTCACACTCAGAACTCTTCCAAGCACTTGACCCCAGGAACGGGATCCCGAGGGCAAGATCCAGAAAGGACTTCTATCTGGAAGGGACCCTAGAAATCATTCTAACTAGTTCTTCCATTTTATAGAGGCAGAAGCTGAAGCCTCGCAAAATAAAATGACTTTCTGTCAAACAGCTAACAACGATCAGATCTAGAATTTGAACCCAGGACTTTTGGCTCCAAATTCAATATTTTTTTACAAAGCCACTAAAGAATACAAACCGATAGGATTACAGGGTCAGAGACTTAGAAGTGAAGGGACTTTAGAAATCACTTAGCCCAATCCCATCATTTTGTAGATGGAGAAATCGAGGCTCAGAGAGATTGTCCATGGTCAGATAGGTAGTATGTAACACACACACACACACACACACACACACACACACACACACACACACA
>JAJPUD010017783.1:0-27364 GCA_023553655.1 Myrmecobius fasciatus
ACTGGGATGAAGAGCACAGGTGAAAGGGGAGTGAGGTATAAAATCACTAAAGAGATGGAAAGAAGAATAGGATGGAAAGGGTTTGAAAATCTAAACAAAGGGTTTTCTACTTGGACCTGGAGTTGGTAGGAACCCCTAGTGTTTACAGAATGGGTGGGAAGAAAGAATGAAAAGTAAGGGGATGGAAAGGTTGGAGCTATGCATTAAGATCAATTTGACAACCAAGTGTAGGATGGAGAGGAGAGATCTGAAGCAAGGAATCCGGTTATCAGGTTATCTAAGTAGTTCAGATATGTGGAGATGAATGCCTACACCAGGATAATGGCTTTGTCAGAAGAGAAAAGATGGGTGGTAAAAGAGAGATTTACAAAGGTAGACTAGATCTTGGCAACCAACTGGATGTGAGGGATGAGAGGAAGTGATGAGTTGAAGATGTTGTGAGTTTGGTGGTATCTTTAACAATAATAAAGAAGTCTGCAGTAAGAAGGGTTTGGTGAGAAAGATAGTTCCCCTGTTAGTTTTGGATCTATGGAATTTAAGATGTCTACATGAAGTAATGCATTGATTTCTTGGTCATATTTCAGGGAGATATTTCAGGAAAGATAAATGACCAATCTATGCTACATCCAAAGTAGGGTGACCAGAATGGGAAGTATAATGACAACCATGCCGTGTTGAATTAAAACATTTTTAACAAATTATTTATATTTTATAGAAAGTTTTGTTCCTTGGTAGAAGTGTCCAGGGAAGACTATCAACTTATTGAACGCTTTACAAGGCTGCACATCCACCTCTGGTGTTCACCTTTCACCCAACTCTCACTTGTAACTCAGAGAAGCTGTAGCATTGCACCCTGGCAAAACTGTCTTCACAGACAGACTAAATCAGATTTAGGGTAACCAACAGTCTTCAAACTCGTCAGTGACTACCCCAAGCATTTGAGGTAGACATTTGATCAGCAGATGAGAACAATTTGTTCCAAAGGCCATGAAAGTGGCTAAAGCAGATGCAATGAAGTGCTTAAAGCTTAATTATTGAATGTTAAGGTCATCCACTACATCCTGGACCATTATCAGTCAACTCAACTTTTGTCGACTCTGGATTGATGATTCTGGAACAGAGAGCAAGGCTGACAACTTTGTGCAACTCCGTCTTACTTTGTGAGAGTAAAGACCTGCCCTATGATGTCATTGGTCCTCTTCAAAAAACAAAAGACTTATAGAAGTCTCCAGTGGTTTTTCTGGTAGTTTTCTAGTTAATTTTCATAAACAGAACATACACTAAAACTTCTAATCCACTCTGTTAATAAAGTAGTTATATGAAAAACTGTCTCCATCATAAAAGTTAGAAAAAAGCTCTTTTTACTTTGGTCTAAAAAGGGCATTCACAAATTACACTCACAAACACCCCTCTAGTTCAGATTCTCATCATTTCTTGCCTGAACTATTATAATAGCTTTCAATTTGATCTCTCAATACCAAACATCTCTCTTCTCCTACATAGCTGACATTGATATTTCCAATCATAGACTTCCCAAAATCATATTCCCAAATCATAGACTTCATAGATTCTCAGTCATGCTTAAAAAGCTCCAATGGTTCCCTGTTGCCAAGAAGATAAAACACACCTTCCTCTTTGGGCCATTGAAAGTCTTTTTGCAGTCCAGCATCAGACCTTCTTGTCAAGTTTATTGCATATTAATAACCTTCATGAACTGTATTTTCTAGCCATACTTGCTATTTCTAGCATGTAACATTCCATCTCGCACCTCTACACCTTTGTAAAGGTGAGGCACCAAGCATGGAATACACTCCCCACTTCTGCTTCAAAGAATTTCTAGAGTTCTTCAAAATTCAACTGGAGTATCCTTTCCTTCAGAAGACCTTTTCTCTACACTCTCAATAATTGTTGCTGATTTTGGGAGGGAAGCAAGGCAGTTGAGGGTAAGTAACTTGCCCTGGATCATACAGCTAGGAAGTGTTGTATCTGAGACTGGATTTGAACTCAGGTCCTGCTGACTCCAGAGCCAATGTTCTATCCGCTCTAGCTGCCCCACACACCCTCAATAATTAATACTTTCCTTCTGCCTCAAAATTACTGTGCATTCACTTTGTACATATTTTGTATTTGCTTAACTGTGTGCATGTTGTCACTCTGATAGAACATAAACTCCTTGAACTCAAGGGTTGTTTCAGGTTATTTCCTTTTTCTCTTTGTAGCCCCAACATCTTACGCAGTGCCTGAAATATAGGAGGTACTTAATAAATGCTGGTTGTGGATGAGTGGATGGAAGGAGGGATGGATGGATGAGGGGGAAAACAGAGAGGATCTGATAGCTGGTATAAACTATTTAAACAATCACTGTGGGGGCAGCTACTTGGTACAGTGAATAGAGCACCAACCCTGGGGTTAATAGGACCTAGATTCAAATCCTACTTTAGACATTTTCTAATTGTGTGACCTTGGGCAAATCACTTAACCCCAATTTTCTCCCCCATCCCTCCCAAAAAAGAATCATGTGCCAGGGGAATTAGAGTTGGTCTGCTTGGTCCAAGAATAAATTAGAAGACATAGAGAAAATATATAAATAATGGCCTCTTTTCTAATCTTCGCAGAACTAGTCTTCACTAGCCACTCTCCCATACCTACCCAACAGAGGTAACCATTTACTTGTATTGCCCTGAACCCCTTCTGTCTCCCATTAAAAAATCCCCCAACAAATACTGCCAGCAGCTTCTCTCCAATTCTCTCCAATTGCTCCAAGAGGAGCAAACCTCCCTTGATTAAACAGTGGAGACACCTTAGGGTCAAAGAGATTGGTTTGCTCAACATGTGGTAAGGCAAAGGTGGTCAAAACAAATAAGAACAGAAATGTCATCAGTTATTCAGAGCTTAGTGAACATCCAGTGACATTTCCACCTTCTAGACTAGGAGTGCTTAGCCTGGAGTCAGTAGACTTGTTTGTTTTTATATTTTAAAAACAATTATATTCCAACATCATTTCTTTTTTTCGTGATCCTCTCTAATTTATTTTATACATTTAAAAACATTATTCTGAGAAGGAGTCATAAACTTCATCAGACTGTCAAACGGGGTCCTTGACACAAACAGGGTCAAGAACCCCTGCTCTAGACCCTGTCCTAAAGATGCTCCATTTGTCTCACTGAGATTTTGCTCATCTCCCTTGTAAAAGGCTCTGCCTAGTTGCTCTCTGCTTCTTCCCTCCCTCCCTCTGCCAGGATAAACAGCCTGGGAGACTGGCAGCTCCTATGCTGTCCTCCTCCCCAGATAACCAAGAGGTGCATTCTATCTCCATGGGTCAATGACATTTTAAGACATTCATTGACAAACATGGTTTTTAAAATCCAGTCAAGGACATTTTGAGAGATAGCCCGCCTACTTCACATCCACAGGCCCCTAACCCGTCCCTGTCATTATAACAGCAAAAGGATGTTATTGAAATTCAAACACCTTAAGCAAAGACTTTGAACCCCAATCTTCTAGACGAGGAAGAACTTAGTAACAATCAGTGCTGTCCAACAAGGGAGTGGGCTGCCTGGAGAGGGGGGTGGATACACAAGTTGCAGCTGGTGAATCATTTGTCAAGAAATGCTGTAAAGAGGATTTGCAGGGAAGAAGCTGATCTACATGAGGGTATCTTCAAACAATTCTCTCTATATATAATAATTCCACATGGGATTCTATAATAATAATAACTAATGACAAAGCCAAAAGCTAGAATTAATATAGTACTTTGAGGTTTACAAAATGCTGTACTTGTGTTATTTCATTTGAGCTTCACAAAGCTAAGAACCTCTGGAATCCTTCCACCTTCCCCAACCCCTGCCTTTGAGGTAGACATGGCCTCTTATTTATATCCATTACCATCTGCCCATAGCCTGCACCCTCAGGACCCTTGGGCTTTTCTGTCTGACCTGCAACTAGCTGAACTCCCTAAATGGGTTGTCTCCCTCTATTAGAATGTGAGCTCTTTGAGAACAAAGAAGGTCTCAGTTTTCCATTTGTATTATCAGTGCCTTTAACACAATGCTTGGCACATAATGCTTTTTAAAATGCTTTTCCATTCTTCCTCTCTCTGAGAGAGAATGGGAAAATAAGTGGTATTACTCTGAAGGCATAGGTAGGAGTGGGAGGAGGGAAAGGGTTTGCAATTGATATGAACTTGAAGGACAAGGAGGGAAAGAAAGAAAAGTTCTGAAGAAAGGGTAGCCATGGCACCTGAGGAAAGGATGAGGACTCTGGAGGTTTCATCTTCAGCTGGCATAGGAGAAGAAGGAAGAAAAAGACAAAATAACCCTAGAGAATCCTCACTTTGTGAATCTGTGCAAACTATGGAACACTGATAATGGAAGAGAAAACCAAAAGCCTTTATGGGAATGGGGTGAGAAAGGAGGAAATAAAACCATGACTCCATCACCCCTGCAGAGAGCAGAGGTAGGGATTGGAGGAGATGGGAAGAGGGGAAGGTGACAAAGGACTTATGGAAGAGCCTCTGCCAGAGGAGATTTCATATCCGGCCCTATAATCGACTTTGAGGATTTACATATATCTTTGTAACTAATGATTGTTCATTCAAGCATTTTGTTTTCTCTTCCTTTCAATAAAACTTACTTCTATTATATTGTTATCTGCTCTATTCTTGCAAGCAAGAAGTCAATCTCAGTATGGAGAAATATCATGCAGATGAATTTTTCCAGACATCTTGGGTGGGGCAAAGAGCCCAAGGCAGGGGGAAACAACCCAGGGTGAACAAGGGCCTTTCATGTCATATGTGTTATTTAATTCTATGATTCTGTAGTATAGGAGGTAGTATGGGCTGGAGGTGATAATGAAAAGACCTTAGAAGTGCTGGGCTTGATGGCTAGAATCTCTATGTTGGCTAATTTGGTAAACAACAAGATTTCACTATATCAGTGGTGTCAAACTCAAATAGAAAAGGGGGTAACAAATCATATGTAAGAAATCCTTTGGACTGCATATTGATTTAGTTTTAAAATGTAATTTTTTGTGTTTTTTTTTTATTTTGCTAATTAAAACCCAGTTACATTAAATTCTGTTTCAAGTACATTCAGGGATGTTGGGATACAGAGGCAGTCAACAAACAACTCTGGACTAAATGATATCTAATGTTCCAAACTGCCTTAAAACAACTTAATTTTTTTTCAGGACTGGGCAAACAATACACATTGTACTAAAGCTTCAAAGGTTGTTCCTATCCCCTAGGTGCAGTGTCTAGAGCTGCTTAAGAGGTAGAGAGGTATTAAGTATGAAAAAGCACCAGATCCCAGCAAATAACAATAACTAGTGTTTATATATCATTTTAAGATTTATAAAGTGCTTTATAAATACAGCTTCTTTTCTCACAACAACCTTGCGAAGTAGGTACTATTTATTTTCTCAGTTTACCCATTCACTCACAGATGAATTCTAGTGTGAAGGCAGAATTCTAGTGTGAGGGCAGTTCTCACCCACATGCCCAAGCCAACAAAATCACAAATCTTTCATTAACCATCCCTGACACATTTTCTGTGCCACAAAGAGTCACCTTGCTCTAGTGAGAATTAAAATCTGAACCCAGATTCTCTATCCCAAATGCAGCAATCCACTCAGTGCAACAGGTGTTAGTGACCTTCCATCACACATTTAAATAACACTCCTAAAAATTGCATGTGTGGCAGACGGATTAGGGAGGAGCAAAACAAGTGTTATTTGAGATAGATGAAGAAGTATCATTATTGATTATGAGGAAGTCAAAGTGATGTCGATGAAGAAAGAGGAATTTGAGATGATCCTAAAAGGTAGGAATTCAACAGGCAAAGAGGGAGATGGGAAGCAAAGGCAGGATTAATTTTAATGGGTCTGTTTGACAAATAGTGAGTAGTCCAGTTTGATTGGAAAATAGTGTACATGGATGGAAGCATTGTGATAAAAGGCTGAAAAGACAGGGTAATACTAAATTATGGGGGAGAGGACTTCAATGATAGATTATTGTCACATCTACCTGTCATCCCTCCCAAAAGCTTCAATGACAGGCTTCCTTTCCCCTCACTTATACACTTAATTATTTCATACCTTTCTCCAAAATGATTCTTGGTTGCATCTTCAAATTAGCATAAGGCAAACCTTTTAGAAAGTAGAAAGAACCCCAGCGGACTGACTGTACATGTTCCTCTGCCCATTCCACCTTGACTTTCATTCTCTCCTCACTTAACTCCTTACAGTTGGGGGGAGGGGGTTGTCCAAAAATCTCAATGAATAAAAGGCATTTATTAAGTACTTACTAAACAGATGAAGAGATGGGAAGACAATATGTGTATATGGAGGCATATGGGAACCACATTCTAGCAACTGGATTTTTTATTTTGATCCATGGCGTGTCTCCAGGTGACAATTAGATGTTAATAGGGACATGAGCAAGATAATACATTTAGGGATAACAAATCCAAACCACATAAATATGGTTCTATACACATATAAGGGAACTAGGAGTCACTATAGATGAGTTCTCAAAGATATTGGGATTCTGACTCACATGTACTGTTGTAGCCAAGACCAACAGAGTGTTGGCTCTCCCCAGTAGTAGTACAGGAAAAGAGACAGAGAATGCCCTTTTTCCTTATTGTTTTTCCTACATAGCTCTGATCACCATATTTTCATTGAGACATAACTAGAGATTGGCCTTGACATCAAGATGAGGGGAGGAGTGGATATTCTTCCTTCGTGTAGCAATGAACTTCCTTTCTTCCATGATACTCTTTTCTGAAAAAATGAAAAGAGGGAGACTCCAGATCTCCAACAGGTCAGTCCTGGGACATGGAGCAGATAGGGGCAGGGTCAATTGGCAAAATACTGCTCCTCCAGAATAAGCATGACCCCAAACAGAGGAACAACTTTGTTCCCCAATTTCCTAGCAACACCCCCCCAACCATTCATTACCTATGGAAAGAATGCCTTTTGAAGACCTCCCTTCTGGAATGGGGCAATATGAACCTCGTTCTGCCGGAGAAGAAGAAACATTCCAGTTGACCTCCAGGAGGGTATGTACTAATCCATACCATGCTTCATCCAGAGAGAAGAAACAGTATAGCTCCCTGGTATTCTGAGGATGATTAGAGGAACTGGGAAGCATGATCTCCCAATACTTCATCTGAATTTCATCATGGTGCAGTAGAAAGATTGCTGAATATGAAGTCAGATTTTATAGGTTTGAATCCCAAATCCACAACTTATCTTTGAAAGCTTAGGCAATGGAGAGACTTTCATGAACTGATACTAAGTGAAGTGAGTAGAACCAAGAGAACATTGTACATAATAACAAGATTATGTGATAATCAACTCTAATGAATTTGGCTCTTTTCAACAATGAGGTAATTCAAGCCAGTTCCAATAGACTCATAAGTCTATGGAGAGAGCCATTTGCCTCTATAAAGAGGACCAGGGGAACTGAATGTGGATCACAACATAGTATTTTCACCTTTTTTGTTGTTTGCTTGCTTTTTTTCTCATTTTTTTCCTTTTTGATCTGATTTTTCTCATGCAGCATGATAAATGTGGAAATATGTTCAAAAGAATTGCATACATTTAACCTATATTGGATTACTTGCTGTCTAGGTGAGGAGGTTAGGGAGAAGGGAGAGAGAAAAATATGGAACACAAGGTTTTGCAAAGGTGAATACTGGAAAATATCTTTGCATG
The DNA here is from genome assembly GCA_023553655.1 of Myrmecobius fasciatus. Classification (NCBI taxonomy): domain Eukaryota; kingdom Metazoa; phylum Chordata; class Mammalia; order Dasyuromorphia; family Myrmecobiidae; genus Myrmecobius; species Myrmecobius fasciatus. The sequence goes on from JAJPUD010017783.1 coordinate 7,717, forward strand.
ATTTTGAAAATAAAAAGCTATTGTTAAAAAAAAAAGAAAGTTTAAGCAAGCTGTTCAACCTCTAGAGGCCTCGGTTTCCTCCTCTGCAAAGTGAAAATAATAGATTAGATAACCTATAATAAGGTCCTTTCTAGCTCTAAACAAGAAAGAATGATAATTTATTAATTTTCGTCAGACAGTAAAACTCAGCCCAGTTCTGCCTCCAGCAGAATACATAAAGTTAGGAAGGCTAAGTAGACTGGTGGGAGGGATGAGGCAGGGGTTGTGGTATGACCATTACATGTACTGGAGCTTCCCCCATTGACTAGGACTACAAACTTTCAAAGGAGAGGACAAAAAGGGACATGATTGAAGCCCGTGACATCCTGGTAGACCATGTGGATTACTAAATTTCCAAATACTAATTCAAAGAAACAGACCTTCCCCCTTCAAAACTAAAGAGAGGCAAGTTTTGAAAAGAGAAAAAAAGTGTCACTTCATCCAGTGACTCATGGACTCCTTACCCCAGAAGGTGGTACTGACAGGTAATATAAAGGGATTCACAAAGGTTTAGGAAAGGTTTGTGAATGACAGGGTTATATGTGACTACTGAGAAAACTAGGATCTAACCAGACTTTCAGTGCCTTCAGGGGAAACAATCATAACTTTTCACAGCAGGATTGTTGGAGATATTGTTATCAAGCAATGAAATGTGGGTCTGGCTGGATCAGGGTCTGACTCAGGGTTTCAATTCCCATGATTCTGTGTTCCTACATGATTAAGAGGGTTGGGTTCCCCCCTAACTTCCCTCCTTGAAAAGTATCCAAATTCCTAGAGAAAAGAGACCCTAGGCGGCAGCTAGGTGTTGTAGTGGTTAGAGCACCAGCCCTGAAGTCAGGAAGACCTGAGTTCAAATCTGGTTTCAGACCCTTAATATCTCCTAGCTGTGTGACCCTGGGCAAGTCACTTAACTCCAATTGCTTCAGGAGAAAAAAGAGAAAGACCCTGAAGAAAAACCTTTAACTGTTCCTTCCCACACCCCCACACCCTCCATGATCAGCAAGCTGCCTAAGGATGGAAAATATGTAAAGGTCAAGAAAGGAGAGAGGAGAAAAAGAAAAAGGAGCATAATCTGGAGCTCTCTATTGCACATGTGGTCCAGAGAATTTATGTGAGAGGGGAAAGATTTCTCAACCTCCAGGTCTCACACTGACCAAGTATGTCAATTGAGTTCCTGGCCCTGAAATGAATTGATTCTCTCTCTTTGAGTGTCTAGCTATATTATATGGACTACTGTGTGTTCCCATATTATGTCAGCCATTCTCCCACCTCTGGGAAATCACCTGGAATCCACTGCCTCCTCAGCTCTACCTACTGGAATGTTACCCTTGTTTCAAGGCCCAGCTCACATGCTAGCTCCTTCAAGAAGCCTTCTCTATCCCTCCAACTGAAAGTGGTCTTTCTTTTCTACCATTTTCCTAATGTATTTTGATCACTCCTTTGACCTTATTCTATTTTAATGTGCATCGGGATTATTTGTGTTTGAATTATCCACTGTCCCCTACAAGGTGCCTAATAAATATCTATTGAATTGCATATTGCCTTACATGTGCTTTGAGTTTTATGTTTACAAAGCACTCTCAGATAGAGTGTATTATTAGTACCTCACCACAAACTTGTGAAGCAAACAAGGCAGAAATATACTTCTATCTAGTGTTGGAGTAAATTGAGTTTAAAATAATTTTTATCTATGGTCACATGGCCAGTAAGTGATGGGAGCTGGCTTGGTTTTCTGAAGCCAATCTAGCACCCTTTTCATCACACTATCAGTCATTTAGTCAGTCAACAAGTATTCATTAAGCACTTTCCATATTCCAGGTATTTATGTCACTATCTTTGGTAGGATTAAGATACTTCTTTTTAAACCTCACCCTGAAACAGGGAGACACAGCTAATGTAAGGACTGGCAATAAAGTGAAAATGTCTCCCTATTCCTCCCCAGCTTCACCAATTTGTTGGTATCTTCTCACAACTATACTAGAGGGGATTGTCTCTGTACCAGTCTAGCATGTGGAGTCCTGGGTCTAAGCACCAAACATGATTTGTGATGTCTTAATGCTGAGCATCATGGGAGTGACATAGAATATCCAGCACCACCTCATAGACAAAGACACTGGAGGGCAATGAGTATGTCCAGATCTCTCTGAAATGCCATATAGCTATAGACTACCTCCTATATGACAGATCTTGATGAGAGTAAATAATAATAATGAATGACAATTGATAATAGCTAACATTTATATATCACCTTAAAGTTTGCAAAGTACTTTACAAATATTAATTCATTTTCTGCTCCCATCCTGAATCAAGCCCTTTCCAGGATTCACCCTTGTGAGAAAGGAAAAGCTGTGACTTTGGCACTAAAGGACCCAGTTTTAAATCCCTGCTCCCTTAATTACTTCCTATGTGACATTGGGAAAGTCGTCTAGCTCCCTGAGCCTTAATTTCTTCATCTGTAAAGTGAGGGAGTTGGGCCGGATAATTTCTGAGGTCATTTCTGTTTAAATCTCAAGGCCTAGTGTTTAGAACCAAGTTTCTATTTACTTTGGCCCAGTCCGGAGACCTTTATGACCTGAGAAATAAAGCTAACACTATTGTTTGCTCCTTCTCCTGACACTCCCTCTTCCCAGGTCTCTTTATACTCCTAACATCAAAAAGTCCTCATAAGCAAAAGCAACAAAGAAGCAGAGTCTCTATCATTCTGGCTTTCTCTTAATCTTTACCAAGAATGGGAGACTCCTACTCCCAGCCTCATACTAGACCTTTTCTGCCTTTCAGCTGCTGGAGCCAGAAGCAAATCAGCCTGGCCTGAGCAGATTATCCAAGCACTAGAAGCATGACCAGCATTCCTGTTGATTTTCCAAGCTCTCTGCTATAATAAATATGGATGCACATCTGGCCTGTGGTGGGCATATGCTCTCCCTCCCCCCATATACACACATACACAACTCCCCCCTGCCCATCTGAGTCCAGGGCCCAGAACTGGGAAGGAGGGAGGCAGCTAACGAATTTGTCAATTAGAAGAACAAGGAGTTCGTGGCCCCGCCTCTCCCATCCTGAACATTGCAAAAGGCCTTCTGCCTCCATGCTTTCTAAATTCTCTATCCCCTACCATCTTCAGTCTTTCCTCCCTCCAAAGACCTAGGAAGTTTATGAAACTGAACCCTTTCCAAACCTTCATTTGCTTTTTCAATTCTCTCCTCTCCAGCTTGAGGAGAACAAGTCCAAAACAAGGAGCAAATATGAGAGAATCAAGGAAGGGCAATTTAAGAGAGCTTTTCATTGGAATACAGGAGGCTGCATCTTGTGGAAATAAGGGCAAACTGAACTTTTCTCTCTCCTTTCAATTTAGGAAATAGTGTGGTATTGTCAGATCTAGAATTCGATCCTACAACTATTACTGCCATTAGTACTGCTGCTTCTGCTGCTATTGCTACTATTGTTGCTGCTACCATTATTGCTGCTGCTACTATTACTGCTACTGTTGCTACTGTTACTGCTACTGCTGCTACTATTATTGCTGTTACTACCACTACTATTGCTGCTGCTACTATTACTACTGCTGCTGTTGCTGCTTTTGTTGCTACTACTATTATATAACCCTGGACAAGCCATTCACCCCTTTGGTGAATGGATAAGGTTCTGTTTCCCTCAGTTTCTTCAACTCTAAAATAAAGGTAATAACAGCACTTATCTTACAGGGTTCTTGTGAGGATCAAAATGAGATAACATTTGTAAAAATCACTTGGCATAGTGCCTGGCACATAATAGGTATTATATAAATGTTCATTCCTTTTCCTTATAGAAATATCTCAAACTGGTCACTCCACTTAATGACTCCTTTCATTTTCAAAGAGCTTCTTGGTTCTGGAGTGCAGGCAATCAAGGCTAAATGACTTGCCTAGAATCTCACAACTAGTAAGTGTCTGAGGTTGGATTTGAACTCAGATACTCTTGACTCCAGAATGTGCTACCTTGCTGTACTATCTTGAGTTTTTTCCAAGCATTTTCCTGTACATTTTCTCATTTGGTCCTCACCTGTGAGCTAGACAGAACAGGTATGTGTCTCCCCATTTTACAGATAAGGACTTGAAGATCTAGAACGATGAAACAGCTAATCCAAGGTCACAAAGTAAATGGCTTAGCTACCATTACAATCAGGTCCCCTAAACTCTCAATTCCAGATTGATATCAAGTAGATAACTAACACCAAAAGGAAATAACTTTTAATCTGTAGTAGTCATTGAAAAAAAAATATTGGATGTTCTGGTTTTGCCCAAATTTACTTGTTTTAAAATATTTTTCTCCCAAGGCTTCACAGTTTCCCAAAATTTTACATCTCTGGCTGAGGGAGATATTCTAATCTGGAAGGTGGAGCATCCTCTGGTTATCCCTCTCTCTGGAACATAGAATAGCCCCTGTTATCCAGTTTCCTTCCTAGATGCCCTTCAATCCCCACCCCTTTCCCAGTACTGCTCAATCTCCCTTCAGGAGGTTAGGAGCCTGAGATGGAAGGGAAAGGGGATAGAAATGTGGATTGGTGTTGCTCTCTAGTGGTCATAAAGCTGACTGCAGCCAGCTCAACAACAGCCCTAAAAATCTGCCTGGAAAATGTAGAAAAGTCCTGGAAAGCCAGAAGATGGACTCCAGCTTCCAGGACTTCTCCAATAGATTCAGATCTCCTGATTAGCAACAGACTCATCCTGCATACTTAATTACTTCCCAGTGTACCTCTCAGACTTGAAATTAAATGGTTTGATTAAAAAAAATTTACTTATTAAATATGTGCAAAATACCATGCTAAGCACTGGGAATACAAAGATGACCTATAACACATAACCTGCCCTCAAGGGGCTAATAATGTAGCCAAGAACATTTGACATGTTTACAAATAACTATAATACAAGTGAAACAAGACCAACAGTCTGGGTCCTGTAAACAACCGGGCCCCTAGGGGCATAGGGCTGTCAGTCATCTGACTCTCCACCCTACTGCTACATCCCAGGCTTATCTAAGAGTATGTGTCATTCAGGACATGTCAATCAATCTCTGGCTTAGCTCCCACTTACTTGGCCATGTCCTTTTTTTCCCCTTTCCTTCCTGTTGCTTCATTTATTCACCTTCCCTCAAGCTCCTACTTCAAACACAGTTTAATTAGATTAGTAAATGCATAGTAAAAGCAGAAGTATTAATTGCATTGAACATAAACTTCTCATTCCATTCATTCACCATATCAAGGCCTTCCCCAGGCAGAAAGTTCTTTTAGGAAGGATTAAATTTCCCTTCTCTTCAATCTTCAAGTCACCAAATGAGAGTAAGAAAGAGAGCTAATTCAAAAGTTCAGTATCTTATAATAGAACCTTCAATCTGGGAGTGAGACATAGTCAGTTAATTTCTCCAATCAATCTAGCTTTGGGACACCATCCTGGGACTGAGCTTTTCTGATTGGTTGGTGGATGAGTGAAAACTCTCCTAATGTACTATGCACTTAGCTGGCCCCAGACCATGCTTCACATCCTATTCAGTCATCCACAAGGACACCAGGGTCTCCCCAGTACAAATATCTTGCCATCTGCCCTGTCCCCATGCATATCTTGCCTGTGTTTTACCTCTTGCTGTTCTGGAAACAATAATAAAATCCATACTACTATAGCTCCTGGAAAGGACATAACAATCTACTGCCCTATGAATCCATGTGATATCTTGTGATTTCCTACTACCAAATTTTCATCCCTGGTCACCATTCCTATATATATTATATCCCCCCATTTGAATGTGAACTCTTTGAAGACAGTGGTTATACCATTTCTATCTTTAGCATCAATACTCACCACAGTACCTTCCATTTATTAGGTGCTTCATAAATATTCCTGGTGCCTATTATCTACTGGCACCAAAACCATTGATTCTCCATTCTTGAAGAATTCAACACCTCTCTCCTTCAGAATTTTCCTCTCTCCTTCAGCCTTGCTCTTATACTTGAGGGTTCCAATAAGTATGTTGATGCCTCCTTGGATGTTCTGGCTTCCATTCTGAAATGTGTCTTCTGAGGTGCCCTTTCCTGAACATCTCTCCATCCATACTTTAAACCTGGTTCTTCTCTTCACCTTTGTCTCTTACCCTCAGGAAAGTTTGAGAAGTCTGGAATCACCAAACACAAGAAGCAATGAAGAAAAATTCAATTGCATAGGCAAGAGCATAGTGGTTCTAGTGATTTGGTGGAAGGAATCTTGTAAATCATATAATTCAATGCATTCTACTGTAGTCCAATCATCATTCTATTCCTAGACTCCTTCCTACTCCAAATCAAGAGGAAAGATATCCTAGGATTTTTACTTGCCCTTGGTGTCAAGAAGTAAGTAGGGAGCTTGTTAATATGGAGCCTGCCTCTAGGGGAAACAAGAAGTATTGTTTGTGACAGAATGATGGAAGAGATGTTGGCCCATGTTGAAAGGAAAGAGAGAAACTTTGAGGAGGGGAAGAGAGAGAGTATTGAATCAGTTACCTCTTTCAGCCTTGGAGTCCTCATCTGCCAAATGGAGGGTATCAGGTCAATGACCTTTAAGGCCTTTCCCCGATCCTCTCCCAATATAGTCAAAGAAAATTTTTCATCAAAACTAAAAACAGTTGAACCAAGGGATGTGACACAGAAGTAGCACAATCCAACAACCATGATAACTGTGCTGGGAGAGGAAGTTTATCCTTACTCTGAAACAGACCCTGGAGGGGGGCCATCATGGAGTTGGGACCTTGGAGGTAGTTGTCTTTTAAGTTACCAAAGGTTAAACAGGAGAAGTGCAAAACCGGGCTAATAGGTAGTGATCACTTGTGGGGAAAAGTTCATCCTCACCATAGGACAAAGTCCCATTTTCCTCTCCTCATTACAGCTTTTCGTGTAGTCCCACAATGGTCAATGGAGGGAAGAAAAGGCAGTGGAATATTTTGCTTTTTCTTTTCACTATCAAAAATAAAAATTTTTTAGATCTGGAAGAAACTTTAGAAACCATTTAATTCAACCTCCTCATTTCACAAGAGGAAACTAAGACCAAAAGATGTTCTAGAGTTCCTCCCAGCTAACTTTGACTCCCTGCCCAGTATTCTTTCTAGGTATTCCAGGCATCCCAGTGGGAATGGAGGTTAAGCTTAAAAACCACGATCTCTTCCCTATTTCAGTTCTGTCTACCACCCCACATACTCACACCACTCTGTGAGCTTACTGAAAAGAAGGAAATGACCTCCAATTTACCAAACACCATCCCTGGGCAGAGTTGTTAGCCAAGCTTTTCTCTCTCCTAACCTAAAATGAAGGATGTGTTCCCCCTCATTCAGGTTGTACTGACTCAATTGAACCTATGGGGTTTCCAGCCCCCACCACACCATTCTTCTCCAGACCAGAAAGAAGTTCATCTGATGTGTTCTGGCTGTCAGGAGCAATTCAGAGCACCCCATTTATATTCCTAAGTAGGGAGCTTGTTAATATGGAGCCTGCCTCTAGGGGAAATGGGATAATACCATGTGAAATATGACAAATCATGAGCCTCATGGCCAGACTGAGAGCACTAATATTAACTTACATCTCATTCATCACCAAACTTTACTGCCTCACAAGAGGCAGTCAGACACTTCCCCTAGCCCTGACAGTTAAGTGGACCGCAAAGAAATGGGGCATTCTGAAACCTCCAGTCCCTAGTTGTAGTGCCTCTTCACCCTCCCCATTCCAGGGACTCTAGCTGTCTTCTAGGGCTCCTGGGAGCCCCACCCACCATCTCCTTAAGCTCTGGGTCATTTGTTAAGGAAGAAGGAAGAAGAGGAAATCTACATCTCTTCACTCTTGGAGGGGTAGGATCTAGGAGGAAACAACCACACAGCCTCTTTGGAAGCAATACCATTGCCCTAGGGAGATGGAAAATCACAGAATAACAAGATGCCAGAGCCTAATGGAATCTTAGAGATTCCAAACCAAGAGATTAGCACAAGCCTAAAACACCACATAACAGGTCCATCATTACGTGGCTATAAAGGAGGAGAGCAAGGATTCTAATCCAGATCCTCTCTCTCCAAATCCACTGTTTAAAAAGAATGTAAGAGCACCAACCTATCTGAGGTACAATTCTAGCCACTGAAAATGAAATTTCAGTTGGTTCTGCATTGGAGAAGGCCAATGCCAAAATCTCTAGGAAATCCAGCCAAATTACTTTTCCTATTGGTCAGTTTCCATCTCCTACCCATATCCCCAGCTCTATTCTCAGGGCCAATGAAGTCAGAGAATTTCAGAGAATTTTACAGTTCAGAATTATCAGGGACCTTAAGGAATCATCTTACCAACCCTTCTTATTTTACAGAGAAGGAATCTGAACTTCTAAGAGAGGATACCACCTTCCCAAGATTTACGGATCTCATTGGCAAAACAGCCAAAGTGGGGACCTAAGTTTCTTATCTCCTCATTCCATGCTCTTTGTAAAACAAGAAGAATTGTGTGTGTTCAGCCAATCTGAAATTAATCCTTTCCTGAATTCAGGAGGGGCCTCATTCCCTAACCAGTCTTCACACACTGCTCTCTCACACCTCCCCCTACATACACATATACATGCTCTTTGTCACTGCAGTTTGCCAGTATCCAGCGTAAAAGGACAGAGTAAGCCCATGCAGCCATAGTGTCCACTTACTCCCCGGGTGGGTCAGTGCCTAGCGTGAATGATAGTATACTGGGATGCACCCACATCCTGATAAGGAAGAATAATAACTTGTCAAAGATATATATGATATGTGTTTGCTTTCCAGGCAGAATATCTATAGGGATAATTCATCAAGCAGCTGGCTGTAGACCAGAGAAGAGAAGACTACACCAGGATAAACAAGGGCCAGATTAGCCTAGTTGGAAAGAGAAGTACAGTAGACATTTTTATACTGGAGGCTCTAGGATTCAAGCTCCTCCTCCCACTTCATCCTTCCAGGATCAGTGGAGATCATCTTCCTTTCAAAAGATCCCATAGAACTATAAAAATCATAGATCTAGAGATGGGAAGAACCTTAGGGTTAATCTTGCCCATTTTAAGAAAAGGAAATAACCCCAGAGAAGGGAAATGACCTGCCAAATTTTCTAAACTGAAAAGGACACTCATGTGCCTAAAGTTAATGCATAACAACTTTCCTCTTTAGTAAATTCTTTCTTGGGTCTCACTTCCTACTGCAACTCTCCCTACCTATTTTTTCTAATTTAAACTTACACAAGGAAAAGCCAACCAGTCTCATCCAATCTGAGTCTGAATCCCCCAGGAACTGTCTGGACTTCCTGGATTCCAGTAGGTTCCTTTAAGATTGAAAGAGAATGTGCCCAACTGCTACCAATCCTTCATTAAAGGAAATCATGGAATGTGTGTCTTGGATATTAAAGATCATGTCATTAAAAAAAAAGCTAAAAGAGAAACAAATCAAATACCCTTCAAAGTTATGGCTAGGGGGTAAATTCTTAATCAAATAAGGCATAGAGTGATTATAAAAGATGAAATAGATAATTTTGATCACATGAAACTGAAAAGCTTTTGCATGAACAAAATTAATAATGTGACTAGTATAAGAAGGGGAAAAGTTGCCTGAGGAAAAATCTTTGTGTCAACTATCTCTAATAAGAGTTGGATATCCAACATATATAGACAAGTATCAGAAATAAATAGGAACAAAAACCATTCTCTTTCACTTATTCCTTTCTCCACTACTGCTTACTGGTCAAGATAGAGAAATGGAAATATCCATTTCTCCCCAATGCCACTAGGTTTTCCCTCCACCACCATTACTTTGTTACTTTTTGTCCTTTGAGGTTCACTCATTCCATATCTACTACCCAATCAAAATCCTGGAAGCTGTTGTCTACTGACCCCCAAAATACTATCCTTTCCTCAGTGAATTCAGTGCCTGGCTCACAGTCTTCTTTAAGTCCTCCCCTCACACTAAGGAACTTCATCATTCATAATGATTTCTCCCAAATATCCTAACCTCAATTTACTCATCTTACATGACCTATTTCTTCATTCTACCTAGCAATACAAAAAGATGATCATACTCTTGTTCTTGCCATTACCAACAAGTTCACTTTCATATTCATGAACTCTGAAATTCCCTTATCTGATTACAATATGTCCCTCTACCTTAAGACCCCAAATTCTATTTTTCATTTTCACCACAAATGCTAATCCTTTGACTCTTAATCACCTTTTCCAGTCCCCTTCCTTCCCCATCTTGACCCCTTTTGTGAGGCTGTTAAACTTTATGCTATCTTCTCTTGAGCCCCTTGCCCCCTTATGCTATCACTAATCTTGCCTTGCCAGGTCTGACACTTGGATCATTCCCACCAACACTCCTATATATGTGCTGCCGAACAAAGTAGGGAAATAGACAAAATTGTTCTGTGTCCACTACATATTTATGTTATATGATGTCAACTGGGCCCTTACAATGATAAGGCAATCCTTTTACACACCCCACTCACCAAGTGACTCTTTCAAACCTTGTTTATCCCTCCTTAAGCCTTCCCTACTCCCACTTTCTCTGCTGAGAAACTGGCTTTATTATTTTATTGGAAAAAAATGAAGTCATTCACAGAGACCTCTCCCCTATTCTTCATTAGCACATCATTGGGAGAAATATGGCCTTCTGCCATTATCTCCTCCTTCACTCCAGTCTGCCATGAAGAGGTGTCCTTTCTCTTTACCATCTACATTAAACCCTCCAACATTCACAAGTGATCCCATTCCATCCTGACTTCTCTAGCAAATTATTCCTTCTATCATGCCCACTTACTCACTTCTCTTCAATCTCTCCCTCTCAACTGGCAGTTTCTATACCACATACAAACATGTCTCTTCTATCCTCCCAAAACTTTCCCTTGATTCATTTAACTTTGCTAGCTAATTTCCCTTTTCCCTTCTCCCTTTTATGGCCAAACATTTTGCGATCAGCTATAAGAGACGCCTCCATTTCCTTTTCTCTCACTTTCTTTTCCAGACTCTGTAGTCAGGTTTCTGACTTCATCATTCAACAGAAACTATTCTCTCCAAACTTAACAATAATCTCTTAATTGCCATATCTAAGGGTCTTTTCTCAATTCTCATCTTTCTTGATCTCTCTGAAGTCTTTGATGTTATCACCTTTGATATTTTCTTCTCTGGGTCTTTGTAGTATTATGTTCTACTGGTTCTCCTCCCATTTCTGACTTCCTTTGCTGGATCCTCATTCAGGTCAAGTTCTGCCTTGGGTTCTTTTTTCTTCTCCTATTTCATTGGTGATTACATCAGCTCCCATGTAATCAATTATCATCCCTATAACCTCTCAGCTGATCCTCAGGCTTGCATCTACAACTGACTATTAGACAGTAGATATCTTAAACTCAACATATCCAAAGCTAAATTTATTCTCTCTCCCACAAAATCTTCCCCTCTTTCTAATTTCCTTATTACTATTGAAAATACCACCATTCTTCCAGCACCTAAGACTCAAAACTTACTTGTCACCCTTGATTTCTCACCTTTCTCACCTCCTATATCTAATATATTGCCAAGGCCTGTAGATTCTACCTTTGTAAGAGCTATCACATACACTCCATTCTGACACTCTAGTACAGGCCTTCATTACCTTACACCTGAATGACTGCAATAGCTTTGGTCTTTCCAACACAAGACTCTACTAACTACAATCCATTCTCTAGTCAACTGTCAAAGTTATCTTTTTCAAGCACAGATGTGACCATGTCATTCTCCCAATCAATATATTCCAGTGTTTCTCTTTCACCTCCAGGTCCAAAATCTTCTGGCATTAAAAGCCTTTCAAAATCTGCCTCTCATACATTTACCTTTCTAATCTTCTTACCTTATACCTCCCTTTCCAAATACTCTTCAATGGCTTCCTTGCTATTCCTCTAAGAAGATATTCCATCTCCTTTCTCTGGACACTTTCACTGGCTATCTGTCCCCCATGCCTCGTATTCTCTTCATCCTCATCTTCTCCTTCTGGATCCACGACTTCCTTCAAGTCCTAATTCTGTGGGAAGACTTTCCTGATCTCCCTAAATTCTAATACCTTCCTCTTGTTAATTATTTCCAATTATTCTGCAAATATTTTATTTGTATAAGTCATTTGTATGTTGTCTCCCCATTAGACTGTGAGTGTCTTAAAATGACTGTCTTTCCTTTCTTCGAATACTTAACACTTAGCATAATGCTTGCCACATAGTAAGCTTTTAATAAATACTCATTGACTTTATAGAATATGGAATATGTTAACACAGTCAATGTGGTGGTTGGTTTGGGTGATTTTTTTAGTATTTTGTTGGGAAAGATTTGTGCAGAAATGAATTGGTGTAAAAATAAAGACATTCATTTTTTTTAATTGAAAAATATATAAAATATGTTGTTCCCATCACTCTCCAAAAAAGAAGTCATGAGAATCTGGTACTGCCCAAAACAATCAATCTTTGTTCTGGTGACTGTTTTCAGCTTTATAGATTCCTAGACTAAGGCTGCCAAAATACTACAAAAATAGTCCATGATATCTCACAGGTCAGAAATGACCTCCTCTGTGATCAAAAGCCAACCACCTGGAAACCTGAAGGATAGCATCCATCCTGTTTAAGAAACAGCATGGTATGGTGGGGAAAACACCTGACAAAAAGTCAGAAAACCAAATTCTGCCATTTTCTATATTAATCTGATGAGTCTCCATTTTCCTATCTTAAAATGAAAACCATAACCCTTGTACTATCTACCTATGGAGTTATCAAAAAAGCATATAAAATGCTGGAAAAAAATGTGTTCTATGATGCTCTTGTCCATATGTCTCCCCTTGATCTTGCATTTCTATCCCTTCCCTGTTCTTACTCACTCTCTCTTGAGAGTTTCAGTAGACTGCAAATGAGTCAACAGAGTGAATAATCAGCCACAGAGATAATGTAATATTGATCTACCTTAAGAAAGTTGTGTTGCATGTGCAAAAATGTTTGTGGCAGCCCTTTTCATAGTGAAAAGAAACTGGAAACTGAGTGGATGCCCATCAGTTGGCAAATGGCTGAATAAGCTATGATATAATATTGTTCCATAAGAAATTATTAGGAGAATGATTTTAGAAAGGCCTAGAGAGACTTACATGAACTGATGTAAAGTGAAATGAGCAGAACCTGGAGGTCATTGTACACAGCAACATCAATATTATATGATGATCAATTTGTGACTCTTTCTAATAATGAAATGACTGACGCCAGTTCCAATGATCTTGTAATGAAGAGAGCCACCTACACCCAGAGAGAGGACTATAGGAACAGAATGTGGATCACAACATAACATTCTCACTCTTTTTGTTGTGGTTTGTTTGCATTTTGTTTTCTTACTCATTTACTTTCTTTTCTTTCTTTTTTTTTTTTTTGATCTGATTTCTCTTGTGCAGCAAGAGAATTGTATAAATATGTTTATGCATATTGGATTTAACATATATTTTAACATGTTTAACATGTATTGAATTGCTTGCCATCTGGAGAGGGGGTGGGGGGAAAAAAGAGAAAATTTAAAACACAAGGCTATGCAAGGGTCAATGTTGTCAAATTATCCATGCATATGTTTTGAAAATAAAAAGCTCTACAATTTGGAACTACACTCAAAAAGTTATCAAACTGTGTATACCCTTTGACCCAGCAGTGTTTCTATTGAGCTTATATCCCAAAGAGATTTTAAAGGAAGGAAAGGGACCCACATGTGCAAGAATGTTTATGGCAGCCAAGAAACTGGAAACTGAATGGATGCCCATCAATTGGAGAATGGCTGAATAAATTATGGAATATGATTGTTATGGAATATTATTGTTCTGTAAGAAATGACCAACAGGACGATTTCAGAGAGGCCTGGAGAGATTTGCATGAGTTGATGCTGAGTGAAATGAGCAGAACCAGGAGATTATTATACACAGCAACAACAATACTATATGATGATCAATTCTGATGGACATGGCTCTCTTCAACAATGAAATGTTTCAAACCAGTTCCAATTGTTCAGTAAAGAAAGCCATATACACCTGGAGAGAGGGATATGAGATGTGGAACACAACATAATATTTTCATGTTTTCGATTGATGTTTGCTTGCATTGGGTTTCCTTTCTGATTTTTTTTTCTTGTAGATACGATTTTTCTTGCACAGCAAGTTAAGTGTGGAAATGTGCATACATATATTCGACTTGTCAAGTATTTTAATATAATTAACATGTAGTGGACTTCCTGCCATCTAGGAGTGGAGAGGGGACTAGGGGGGTAAAATTTGTAATGGAAAGCTTTGTAAGGGTCAATGTTGAAGAATTACCCATACATATGTTTTGCAAAGAAAAAGCTTTAATTAAAAAAAGAATTCCAAGTACAATAACTATAATAAGTACATCTGAGAATATCTGTGCAAAATGGTATTGACGCTATAGGCTTAAAGCTCATGAAAATATCATCTTTTACATAGCAGGTAGTAAGGATGAATATAAGACATAACTGCCCTGAAATGTCATAGTGTCATAAAGTATGACTACAGTAACACTTAAATCCACAAGAATGCTTGGAAATTGGATTTTTCTCATCAACTGAATGTTCAGCTTAATTGTACATTAAAATACACTTTGTTGATACAAAGAAAAAGAAAAAGAAAAAGCTCTATAAAAAAGAAAAAAACTATCTGTAGTAATATGAAAAAAAAGAAAGTCATTGTTGTTTTTGTCATTTTTCAATCATGTCCATTTTTCTTGACTCTATTCGGGGTTTTTTTTCTGAGAATCCAAATCAAACTCACCATATAGACTATAAGTTTTCAGATCATATGTTTTCTTAGTGGCCTTTTTCTTGGACAATGTGACTGCTGTGATCCCACACACACACACACACTTCAATATGTTATAGGCTCATTTTACAATTCAAGGAATACTTTTAGATATCTTTAGACTGTGAGTTTTTAGAGGACAGAGATTTTCTTTTGCCTTTCTTTGTATCCCCAGCACTTAGCACAGTACCTGGCACATAGTTACACTTAATAAAAATTTATTAACTGACTTATTGACTAATTTCTGCTTGTTTAAATAAGCCTATGTGATGAACCAAGTCTCTGAATTTATCACTTCTACAATGAAATTGAAAATGCAACCTTTATTTTGAGAGATTACTTTCCTTAGCAGAAGAAATATTTATGTTTGGTATTAATTATTTCAATCCTTTTTCCATGTCCATTAAGAGTTTTGAAGTATACCACTTGTATCCTCTTAGTCTGTATACTAAAAATTCAACAGAAATGATTTTTTTCCTTTTGCAAGTTTGATTTTCCCTGCCCTTCCCCCACCAATTCCTCCCTGCGCCTCTCAGCAAGATAACAATAAGATCATTCTCAGGATAATAATTTGTACTTAAGGTAAGCAAGCTATCTATCCCAAGAGAACAACCTCCAAAGGTCACTGATATGAATGCATATCAGTCTTGGTCTAGTTTTGAGAACCTGCTCATCATAAGTATGTCCCTGCAGTTAAAGGTTTTGAATATGTGTCAAGGGCAATTTGCACAAAGGATCAAATATGAATTCTGAAAAGACTGTCCACAAGCTCAGTCATACATGCCCTGGTCATTTCTAAATCTCCTAAATCTTCACTTTACAAATATTATCTCATTTTATCTTCAGACCAACCCTGGGAGGGAGGTGCTATTATTATCCCCATTTTACAGATGAGAATACTAAAACTGGGAGAGATTAAGCAATGTCCTTGGGGTTACATATCTAGTAAGTATCAGATTGAATTTGAACAGAGGTCTTTGTGACTCCAGGTCCAAAATTTTATTCACTGTGTCACTTCACTGCCTACTTCAAAGAATTACTTTAAGAAAAGTACTCTAGGGGGGCAGCTAGATGGCACAGTGAATAAAGTGCTGACCCAGGATTCAAATCCGACCTCAGACACTTAAAAAACTTCCCAGCTGTGTGATCCTGGGCAAGTCACTTAACCCCAATTACCTCAGCCAAAAAAAAAAAAAACCAAAAAAACAAACCTCTGTAAACTATAAAGCATATTTCATAGAACTTACTTTTGTTAGCATTGAGTGTTTGTTGGAGCTTTTTGATCATTTCCTTGCAGTATTGTAGAATATCAAAATTGGAGGGAATCTCAGAAGTTCCCAAACAATATAGCTAGGTGTCTCAGTGGATTTAACAATGACCTGAGTTCAAATCCAGCCTCAGATGCTTGCTAGCTATGTGAGCCTGGGCAGTTACTCTGACTCTGTTTGCCTCAGTTTCCCCATCTGTAAAATGGAGATAATGATAACATCCACCTGTCAGGGTTCTTATGAGGAAAAAAAGAGATGATATTTGTAAAGTACTTTGCAAACCTAAAAAGGCCATGTGAATATTAGCTATTATTAATAATCATATCCAAGGATGATTATTTTTCCTCTTGGATTATGCAGTTGTTATTCTAATGGATATTCAAGCATCACCTGGATAGACAGTCAGTGGATAGTGCATGAGGCCTGTAGCCAGGAAGTCCTTGATTTAAATCTTACTTTAGCTATGTGACACTGGGCCAGTCACTTAACCTCTGCCTCAGTTTTCTCAATAGTAAAATGGGGATAATAATAGACCTACTCTTATTTTTTCAAAGTGCTTAGCACATAGTCAGTGCTATATAAATACAGAATAAGGAGTAGATGTAGCTTAGCTCCCTTCTCTTTTTCCCCTGTTGCTTTCTGAAATAATTTATATCTTTCAAGACCTCCCATAGACAAAACTTAGAGAGATCCAGGTCTGCCCCTCAACCTTCTCTCAGCCCCATAAGCTCCCAATCCTCAGCTAACCTGGGACAGCTCAGTACCCGAAGTCCTTGGGCCCCCAAAAGGAAGTCAATTAAGAGGATATAAAGGTGGGGGTGTAAGGGGCTCTCCCAGCCTCCTCAGACTTCCTTCATTGCCACAGAGACCTATAAATGACGAGGACAGAAAAGGGCCTTTGGAGATAATGCCATATTGAAAAGCATCCCAGATTGGGAACAGGCAGAACTAGGTCTGAATCCTGGCTCTCCCACTTCCCAGCTATGTGATCCTGGGAAATCACTTGATCTCTCTGAGCATCAGTTTCCCCATCTGTAAAATAAGAAAGTTAGACATTGAAGATCCTTGCCAGATCTAAAACTATCCTCCTATGAAGTGGCAAGAGAGTATGAGAAAACTAAATCATCTTGTCCAATTCCCTTTTTTTCTAGCTGAGGAAGCTAAAGCTCAGAGAAATGGCAGTGATGGATCTTGAACCCAGACCTCCTGACTCATTTCCTTACACCAAGTGACCCATTACTATCTTCTCTTCCTCTCCCCCCAATCTTTCTCCAGGGATGTTTCCTAGGTCTCACACCAGCTCCTCCCTGAAATTCTCAGTTTGTCCCCCCACCACACACACACTCACAAACACACACACACACACTCACACACACACTCACACACACACTCACACACACTCACACACTCACACACACTCACATACTCTCATACACACACTCACACACACACATTCTCACACACACTCACACACACTCTCACACACACATTCTCACACACATTCACACACTCACACACTCTCATACACACATTCACACACATTCACACACTCATACACACTCACACACACTCACACACACTCATACACACACACTCATACACACACACACTCTCATACACACTCACTCACACACACACACACACTCACACACTCTCATACATACTCACACACTCTCACACACACATTCTCACACACACTTACACACACACTCACACACACTCACACACACACTCACACACTCTCACACACACACTCACACACACACTCTCTCTCACACACATACTCACGCACACACACACACACACACGCCCTGCTATTATCTAGGCCAGCACTGCATCCCCTCAGCCCTCACTGCCCTGTTCCTTGCCACAACCCTGAGGTCTGAGAGCCCGAGCAGTGCCCAGCTTCCCGGAGGTCGGGTAGCCCTGCCTGGGAGCATCCTCCCTGATCCTGGCTGCCAGCTTTTGAGAAGAGCAGGTCTGGGGCAGATTAAATTCCAGTGTACTAGAATGGCAGGATTTTCTAGTCCCCCAGGCTACGAGTTTCTCGCTGACAAGCACCTAGGGTCTTGGGGAGGAGGGGGCCAGAGGAGGACCAGGGAAGGCTGGCCCGTTCTCCTCCCCAACCTCCAGGGAAGGAGGAGGGGCAGCCATGCCCCCAAGCCACAGGCTGATCCAGCCTGGAGCTAGAGAGCAATTAACTTGGCGTGCTCAAATAAAGTGGGAGCCACAGAGCTGAGTCAGCACGTCGGAGCCGAGGCAGCAGCTTCCAGGCTTGCTCAGCTTGTTAGCAGGAGCGAGCTGAGCCAACAAGAAACAAGGTCAGGAGGGAAGGGCTGCTTCCCACCCAAAGGGAGTTAAAGAGGCTCAGCCCTGACCAAAGAAGGCTCTCCCCACTTGTGGCCCCACCAGCCCTGCTGACCTGAAGCCCAGGTCATCGAGAGGCTCTCAAAAGCCAGCTAGTCCAACTCCCTTTTGCAGCTGAGGAAGCTGACTTAGAAGCTCCCGTGGTGATAAGCACCAGCGGCAAGATCTGAATGAATCCAGTTCCTCCGGTGGCAGAGCCCACGGGCTCTCCGTTGTATCCTGCTTTCTCCTCGGAAGCCTTGGCCCACATCAACTGCCCTGATCAACCCCGACCCCCATTCTCTCTCCAAGCTGCTCCCCCGCAATAGAAACGCAGACTAATATAACAGGAAAGACGTTAGGGATCATCAGGTCCAGTCAGATTCAAGCTGGAAGGGACCTTAGAAGTTATTGCATTCTGCCCTACTTCATAAAAGAGGATGATGAGAAGCCAGAAACACTAATAGCCTGCCCAAAGGCACACAGTCAGAATTGGAACTCAGGTCCTCTGATGCCAGATCCAGCATCCTTTCCATCCTACTAGAATATGTAACAACAATGATAATGTCTAACGTTTATACAGTTCTTAATATGTACAGACATTGTGCTAAGCACTTTACAATGATTAGATTATTCGTTCCTCGACCACCCAGGAGAGGTAGGTATTATTGTTATCCCCATTTTACAGATGAGGAAACTGAGGAAGACAGTGGTAAAGTGACTTGCCCAGTGTCACATAGCTACGAAGTGCCTGCGGCCTGATGAGAAGTCAGGCCTTTCTGACTCCAGGTCCAGGACACTTCAAGGTTTCCAAAATAATTCTTCAAACTAGCCTGTGAGGTACCTCACGTAAGGATTATTATAGAGAGAGATGAGGAAACAGATCCTGAGGTGATTTGCCAACAACCCTGCGCCCTGATTGTTTGTTCAGGATTCTCTCTTTATATTAGAGTCATTTCTCTTTCCTTCCTAGAAACTCATAGAGTCCCTACCACGGACTCCTCAATACTCCACGAGTATTGAGCTTAGTGTTGCAGGAGATTAGATAGCATATAATGTCTGACCTGGAGCCATTCTAATTAGAGAGACGGGGGAAAGAGAGACAGACAGACAGACAGAAAGAAAGAAAGAAAGAAAGAAAGAAAGAAAGAAAGAAAGAAAGA
>JAJPUD010017784.1:0-30392 GCA_023553655.1 Myrmecobius fasciatus
CATTGGGGGGCAGCCAGACTCCAACCCACAGGGCTCTGGATGAGACGGGAACAGGGAATCTGGAGGAGGGGCTGGGTGAGAACAGCAGACCCTAGTTGGAGCTGCCCCCCAGACCCCTGACAGGGCCCTTTGCTCTTGCAATAACCAGGGGCAGGCCAGCAGCCCTCTACTTCAGAGATTCCCCAAGTGGACGTATGGGGGGCCTAAGCCGAGTGAGCCAAGGAGACCCTATGTGGGCCCCCCTCCTGGGCCAGGTTTTCTGCTTACCCCTCCTGGTTCCGAAGCCACTTTCTCCCCATGTGATCACCACAGAAATAAGAGGCTAGATCTGGAGCTGGAAGGGATTGCAGAGGTAACCTCATTCACTCCCCCCTCATTTTACAGATGAGGGAACTGAGGCCCAAAGAGGGGAAGTGACATCTATGGCAGATCAAATCTTTGAGCCCAGGCCACCCTCTAAAGCATTATTGAGACCATAGAGCAGGTAACCCACAGATACTCCAAAAAATCACCTTATATTTATTTGGTCTGCCTAGATAGAAACATTATCTCCCCCAATGGAGTGGAGACTCCCCGAGGGCAGGGGCTTTGCCACTCTGTTTTTGTCTGGCCAACACTAGTCAGGCGATTAATTAATGTCGATTGATTGATTATTATTTGAAGTTTCCCAGATCATCTGACTCCAGTTTTAGCTGAGTCTGGAGCAAGCCCAAGGTCATAGATTTTGAACTGAAAGTCATCCAGTCCCCTCATTTGGCAAGTAGGGGAACCGAGGCCCAGAGGGAAAGGACTTGGCTGGAGTCATACAGGCAATGCTCCATTTTTGCATTTTAATCCAGATGAGGTTCTGGGAGCAAGTGACTTTCCCACAGTCACACATCTGTGACCATGGAAGGTAGATTCTGAGCTCAAGTCCCCAGGCTCTGGAGCCAGGGGGTGCTCGCCCCTTCCTCCTCCCCAGTTCTGCCTTTTCTTCCCTGGGGGACCCTGCCGCTTGTGACTTCACCTATCTGAGACTCAGTTTCCTTCTCTGTGAAATGAGGCTGGAGAGCCTCCAAAGCCCCTCGGAGCTCCAAATCTCTAATCAGAAGGTATCTTTTTATCTCTTTCTCCAGCAGGCTTTGCTTCTGGCTCTGGGTATCTCTCTGTGTCCTTCCCTCCCTCCTCTTGGGTGAAATTAATTCCAACTGGGAGCTGTGGAATTATGTAAAACGCGGTGATTCCGCAAAGGGGGTGGGGGTGGGCAGGGCGATGGCAAAGTGTCTCTTTGTGCTTTTAATCTGCATTTTTCCCCCCAATGTTCTGTCTCTGGGAGGATAATTTCCCAGCCTTTTCAGCCCCGATTGGTATCATTTCTCTGGCAATGACAGCTTTTATTTTCTCCGAAATGAATGCCGTGAAATTTCCAAGAAATATAAAAATGGATATTGTCTGGGGAGACAGTGCTCTCCTAGCAAAAAAGGAGCCTAGACAAACATCTCCTCCCCCCCCCAGGGACCCGCCTCTCCCCCCTCCCCCAGCCCCCAGCCTCAGTTCCTCCTCCATTCTCCTCCCTCATCTGCCACCCATCGACCCATCAGTGGTTCTTGAGCTCTGAGCCCCCTGCCTGCTCTCCTCAGCCCCCCACCTCCCACCTCCACCCATCCATCTCCCTATCTGCCATTGATCTATTAGCCGGCTCTCAATCCAGCAGCCACATTATCCTTGGCTGGCTCCTGCCTTTCTTTTTCTACGTCCCATCCTACATCATGGATTGCTTTTTCTTCAACTTCCACCTCCAGCCCCTGCCCCACGACCCTACCCTGGGGTGTGAAGGTGCTAGTCTGCCAAGTGTGATGGTGGGGGAACTGAGGCTCTGAGCTGTTGGGGGGTCTTGGGCTGTTTCCCCATCCCCCATCACTAATGCTTATCTGAAACTCTCTTATTCCTTTGTCTCGATGTGGAAACTGAGTCCTGACTTGCCACTTGGCTCTGGAACTTTTAACTCCCCCCCAACCCACTGGGGACCTCATTGTGTGCAGACCCCTTGCCTTTGTCCAGACTAAGATGGTGACGTTCAGGCCCCAGATTCAGGGAAAGGGATTCCCAGATCCCTGCCCTGTTTGCTCTGACTCCCAGCACTCCCTTCTCTATCCCACCCCCAAGAAAGATTGGCAAGGTGACCCCTGGAATTATGAGTAAGCAAAGGGTTCGCTGACTCATAAGACTGGAAAGCTGAGGCAGAGCTGCTAGGAGCTGGAGGGGGAGTAGCCAAGGAAAGCAGCCCCCATCTCATGGAGGGAAGGCTCCCCTGGGAAACCGAGGGGAGTGACCCTCCCGGCATTCTGTGGCATGGAGAGGAGATGGATTTTGCCCACTCTCACTGGAGAAAGGGGAGGGGGAGAGAGAAGGGACATGAGGGGCCCCACCAAGAAGCAAGTACACTCAGCAGATCATCAGAGCATGGCTCTAAACTCTTAAAGCCGAAAGGGTCTGGAGAAATCTGCTCTCAGTCAGAAGGCTGAGTGGGGCATGGGGGGGAGGGCTCCAGCTGAGATGGTCCAACCCTAAGTGGGCGATGTCCCCTCAAAACTTCTCAGCTATTCTCTCCACCCTGGGACACCCCAGTCCACCATAACTCAAGGGCCCAGCTGCCTGCCTCCCTCCAAGCACTTGTCCCATCTATTATTCAGAACGGCAGAATGGATTTTTAATTTGAGAAATGAAATGACTCTCCCCAGTGGCTTGTGGGAAGGGCGGGGGAAGGTAGGGAGAGGCGGGGCAGAGCAGAAGGGTGTTTGAGGGAGCTAACTGGGTGCTGTGGGATACAGTGCTGATTCAACTTGAAAACTGGTGACCCCACTTCCATTTGAAAAAGAAAGGGACCCCTCCCTACGTCTACTGCCCCCTTAAAACAGGAGACAACCAGGCAGGTGTGTGTGTATGTTTGGAAGGGGATGGGAACAACAGTTGGGTCCTGGGAGAAAGAAGTGACAGGAATGGGAACAGAAATGTGGGTATGGGAGGGACAAGGGTATATTGCTGTTCCCTTTCCCTCCCATTTCTACCCCAGCCCCAGCCCCTTCCTGAGAAAGGACTGCCCCAACAGAGTCAGCTGCCCTGGGGTTGAGGTTATAGTTAGGGGTCACCTGCCTCTGCTTCTCTTGCCTTTCTTCTGCTGTCTACTGGGTACTCCTAGCAGCTCGGTAGGTCCACCTACCCCATGCTAGCAGTGACCTCAGACTTCCAAGACTGGCTCCCCTCACCCTCTATTTTTTCCTGGGCTCCAAACCCAGGAAGGTGGTTTCTGCAGATCAAGGACAGGGAGGAGCAGCAGAGGCTTGGCAAATGTTCTCATCTCTAGGCCCTTACCTCGCTCCAGAATGGGCTCAGGTTAGTTAGACTGACCCACCCACCCACCAAGGAAAGCAAAAGAATGGAATCTGCCCCCTTTGCCCCTGTCCATGGTGCTGGATAAATCAGGAAAGAGAAAGAAAGGGGAGGAGGGAGGAGGGGGAAGGAGAGATAGACACACACACATTACACACACACACACACACATTGAGAGAGAGAGAGAGAGAGAGAGAGAGAGAGAGAGAGAAAGAGAGAGAGAGAGAGAGAGAGAGAGAGAGAGAGTAAGGACCTGACAGCCTGGTAAGAGACAAGTAAGGGATGAGAACAAGGTAGGCAGGAGAGGCTGACAGCTGGGTCAGCATACCCTGTATGCTAACCCAATTCCCAGTCTAAGGAGAGCTAAGGGAAACTGAAAGGTAGGGGGACCCATTTCATTACACCGTGGGAAGAAGGTTCCCTCCTTTGTCCACAGGAGAAACAGTGGTAGTTGAACAGTCTAATTAGGCTTGGACAAAAACATGGCATTAAGTAAATCCCTTAACTTCCCTGTGCCTCAGTTTCCTCACAGGAAAGATCCAGCTGACCCTTGAGGTCCCTTCCAGATCTAGATCCATGATTCTAAGGTGTCATCCCTAGCAACATCACTGACATTCAGTCACCCCTCAGCCGACCCCCCCATACCTGCAAGGTTGTTCTCAGATGGCAGTGAGCATGGGCAGGATCTGAGTCTTTAGGCCTGGGGAAGACCTTAGAAAATCATTAAGATCAACCCTCTCCTTTTACAAGGAAGTGAGCAACTCAGAGAGAAGGAAGCCATTTCCGGACATCTGGGTAGAAAATGGCCTGTTGGGGCTGGTCCCCAAGTCCTTTGGTGGTGGGGACAGGCAGAGGCTGATTACTGCCAGGAGCGTGGCAAGCTGGCATCTTCTGTCTGCCTCCTCCAGACAGGCTGAGCTCCCTGAGCAGGCCCATCAGCTCCCATGACTGCAGGCCGGGGTCTGGGATGACAGTGGGCTGATGGGACAGGCTTGCTCCACTCCCTGCTGCCTACACCTGAGGTCCCTTCTTTCTGGGTGCAGATGGCTCTCTTCATCCCAAGACCAATGGAACTGGTCTGAATCGTCTCACTGTTGAAGAGAGCCACATCCATCAAAATTGATCATCATATAATCTTCTTGTTGCTGTGTACAATGATCTTTTGGAAGAACCATGCATTTAGTAAGCACCTACTATATACTTGGCATGGGGCTAAGCATTTTATAAATGTTATTTACAAATAATTGTACTATTATATTTCATAGTTGAGGAAACTGAGACAAACAGCGTTTAGTGACTTGTCCAGAGTGACACAGCTAGTGTGTGTCCAGGGTCAGATTTGGATTCAAGCCCTTTTGACTTTCCATCTGGCTTTCTGCCCCTGAGTCACCCAGCTGCCTTCAGAACAAATAAAATGAGACAATTGATTAGACCGGAGTAGGGGAGCCGAGGAGGACACAGAGGTTGCCAGCGTGGGTGACTGGAAGCACGACGCTATCCTTGACCGAAATGGGATGGGTGAGGCTCTGTATGGCAGGAGAAGGACAAATGGCCCAGGGTTCCAAGAAGCTAGGAAAAGGGCGGCTCCCAGAAGCCCTAGTTTTGTGAGCCCCAGGAGGGAGACAGCGAGGCTAGGACACTGGACTTGGACACAGCCCTGGATTCCAAGCCCACCTCCTGTCCTTTGTGGCCAGTCACTTCACCTCACTCAGCCTCAGTTCCTTCATTTGTGAAAAAGGGATGATGGTAATCGCGCTTCCCTCACAGGGTTTATGAATCTCAGACAGATAATGTACATAAAACACTTGGCGTGCTTTAAAGCACTAGAGAAATGTGAACTATTATTATCTCTGATGAAGTCACACCAAGATTCTAGGAGCGGGACAAGTGGATGGCTCGCTCCCAGGGGCAAAGCTCCAAGCTGCTGGACAGCTCCTGAGTGAGACCATTCTCCCTAGGGAGAAACAGTATTAACTGTTGTTATCCATGGCCCATCGCCACACTTGATTCACAGAATCTGACCCTGGGTCTCATCTAGAACTCCCTGAATAAGAATCTTGTCTATACCATTGGGATCAAGGGTCTCTGCAGACAGACCTCTGGGAGCAGGAGCTCATTCCCCCTGAGACAGCCCAGTCTGATCTAGGACACTGTCACCCCAGAATCTCGACCTATTGAGTCCTAAGTTGTGCCCACTGGGTAAGCCTTTCCTTCATGCTGTTCTGTCAGTGTCTTCAGCAAGTGCTAAGACTCTTGATCTCAAGGAGAATGTAAGTTCCTCAAAGGCAGGAATGGTTTTCTTTTTCCTCTAGGACCAAGCCCAGTAGCTGGCTCATCAATAGTATCCTTGTTGGTTGGAGGACAAATGATCAGATCTAGCTGGAAGGGACCTTGGAGGCCATCTTGCCCAACTGTCTCATTTTACAGAGGAGAAAATTGAGGAGGAAACTGAGTCACACTGAGTCCCTGGTCACACGGGTAGTGAGTAGAAGAACAAATATTAGGACTCATGGACTTTGTCCCCAAATCCAGTGCTCTCTCTCTCCCCTGGGGCTGCCTCCTGCTTCTGGGTCTTAATGATGAGTTGGTTCTCACTCACCCCTTCCCCCACCAAGGAAACACTTCAGAGAGTGAGGTCACATCTACTTTCCCGGGTTTGTCCCCATTTGGTTGTTCATTACATAAAACCTTACACTGATGTCCCCCTCGTTGTGGTGTGGAGGTGACCTTGGACACTGGCAGGCAATGCCAACAGAGGGCAAGCTCAGAGAAGTCCTGCCAAGCTGGACAGCTTTCAAGTCTGGGCTTGGCAGCAGACAGTGTGTCTGTCCTCCCAGGGCGAGCCTGGCAAATCTCAGAGGTTCATCCCCAGCCTCAGGTAGGAGGCTACCAGGGGATGAAGGGCAGGTATAGCAGCACACTGAAGTGCCTCGGAGAGACCGAGGGAACTGTGATCTACACCAGTAAAGGGAAGTGAGGAGAAGCACCACAGAAATCAGAGACTCTTAAAACCAGGAGATCTGAGTTCAAATCCTGGTCCTTACATCTGTGTGACCTTGAACAGGTCACTTGTCCTAAGTTTCTCCATAAAATGTCAGGCTCCTTTCAGCTCGAGCCCTCAGCTAAGGCTCCTCCTGCACCTTCTCCTTCTTGCCCACTGGGGACCCTGCCTGGTCCCCAACTTGGGCTGTTGAGGAGTTGAGTTGAGGAGGCACAAGGAGACCTTGTGCTTCAGTGTTGGGCAAGGGAGAATTCAAGCTCTGTGACCTGGGCCATGGTCTTCTCTCTGTCAGGATGGCTGACTTTGAGCTTGACTGAGCCATGAAGCCTCTCCAGGCTGTCTGTCCAATCTGGGTCCCCTCTTCTGACAGAGCTTCCCCTTCCCCGCCCCCCCCATGACAACCCAATTCCTCTTCTCCTTTCCCTAGTCCTACCTCTACTGGTGAAGGTGAGAGTCCTTTGCACTCACAGGAGAGGGACTAGACATCTTTAATCCAGGTCAGATCCAGAAGGTGGACACCGCTTTCCCGCTCCACCCAGGATCCCCCCAAGTTCTCCTGGGAGAACTCCCTCTGGAGTCTGTGGGAGCCACCAGCATAAGAAAGAGACAGAGTTGGCAGGAGCTTTCCCTTCCCCCACTGCCCCTGGCTGGCAGGAAGGATGATGGAGGGAGTTGGGAGTGGGGAGTGGGGCGGAGGGAAGCTCTCTTGGAAGGGCCGGGAAAAAGCTGTGGTGACAGGGGCCTAGAAGTGGAGTGACAGAACAAAGGAGAGAGGTAAAGAAGAGGGAGGAGAGGCAGCTGGAGGAGCCCCACGTTCGAGACACAGGAGACGGCTGGGAGACGCAGCACAGGGCGGCATTACGGAGTTGCTGGCCCGTCTGGCAGCCAGGGACTATGAGGACTGGGGGCCGAGTCCCACAGTCAGTGTGACCCTTGAGAGCCTTGAACCCAGAGCCTCCCAGGGGAGATGTGACGGGTGCCGTCCCAGGCCGGAGTTTCCATTCCCCTCATTTGGGAAGAGATGGTCATCATGGTGATGGCTGTAGGGGGAGACGCTGCTGAAGCAGACAAGAGCTGGCCCCTCTCCACCTGAGATCTCCACCGGCCTTCCAGCATCTCCCCCTTGCAGAGTTCCATCACCAATCTCTGCTCAGATTGGAGCTGAAGGAGACGGGGAGCTAATTAAGGCTGAGTCCACTAATTGTCCCTCTAGGAGGGAGAGACACTGCGGGGAGGGAGAGAAGGCCAGGATCAGCTCGGAGATGAGTGGTCCGGCCCCCCATTCCTACCTGCACCACCCCCTCCCAGTGGCCACAGGCTGAAAAAAGGAACTTATCCCTAGTGATTGTTTGGGTTCCTCAGCCCCCTCAGCTAATTTATCTGTCAGCCTAGCAAGCATTTATCAGGTACCAGTGCAGACACTGGGCTAGGCACAGCAGATCCTGAAATACAAGCCGGTCTCTGACCTAATGAAGGGATATTCAATAATGGGGAGGTAACGTGTGCACATATAATTACAGAATACACAAGTTATTTGGGAAGGGGAGGACCAGCAGTTTGGCAGGGTTAGGACAGGCTTCTTATAGGAGGTAGAGAGGGCTGCAGGTAAATTTGGAAGGAAACTGGGGTTCTCAGAGTTGAAAGTGAGAGGGGATTGCATTTTAGGTAAACAAAGGCACAGAGGCAGGAGATGAATGTCGTGTACACTGAGAGGCAAGTTGGCCAGCGTGGCTAAAGCATGGTGTATAAAGGGGAGCAGGGATGTGTGGCAAGCTTGGAAAGGTAGCTAGGAGCAAGATTATGGCCAAAAGGATGGGGGAGTGAGCCTGGAGAGTGGAGGGGGCCTTGGGAGGGGAATGGGATGGGGGAGTGAGCCTGGAGAGTGGGGGGGCCTTGGGAGGGGAAGGGCACAGTCCACTTTGGGCTATTGGAAGATCTTCTTGGCTTCTGGGTGGAGGATGAGCTGGGGAGGGGAGACTTGAGACAGTAACCAAAGGAAGAGAGTCAGGGGCTGGAAGGAGGGAGGGGTTTACACCATGGCCATGGAGGCAAAGCTGGGATGCTGGGTAAGGGACACGACTCCGAGAGCCACTGTTTCAGCCCATTCCCAGCAGGCGGCAGCTGCCATGTCATGAGATGTTGTTGACTCCCTCCCTGAAAGGAATGAGTCACTTGTGACGAGAGCTAGATCTGTCCTTGACCGAAGGGGGCCCCTAGTCTAGCCCCCTCTTTTTGGAGAGGAGGAAACTGATGCCCAAGAAGGAGAGACTTGAACAAGCTCCCATGGCCAGAGACTTGGGTCTAAGACTCCCTACAGCATCGTGCTGCCTGGAGGAACAACGCTGAGGCTGGGCTGCATGGCCGCTGACCCTCCGGCAGCCACCAAGTCTGCCTCTGATACTCAGCTGCCCCTCCCCTGCGGGGTGCCCCCGAAAGCTCTAATAATAGCTGACATTTCTATAGTACTTAAAGGTTTGCAGGAGCACTTTACATCCATTATCTCACGTGAGCCTCACAAAGCCCTGGGAAGCCTTATCTGCAAAAAGCATCCTGCCTGTGTTACAGATGAGGAAACTGAGGCCCGAGCTACTGTTTGGGGAGGCCGAAGAATGAAGACCACCTCCCTCCAGGACCATGGCCAGCAGCTCCTTACATTCCCCAGCCCAGTATATCACTATAGAGCTTATTTTGTATATTTGTTTATATGTTCTCACCCTTAAGGACAGAGGCAGAATTCCCAGAGCTTAACACAGTACCTGGCACACAGTAGGCACTTAATAGATGTTAATTGATTGGTTCATGACCCACTGTATCTTGGATGTTCATCCACCATAAATGTAGATCGAGGTCATTTAGTCTAATTCCCTCCTCTTACCCAGGTCGGGAGGGACATGGCTGGGATTGGAACCCAAGTCTCTGGCATCAGGCTGCTGATCCCCTCCCCTTTTTATTGGGGCAAGATCCTCATGCAGGAGCTGTCAGTCAGTGGCCAGGCTGTTTCTAGGGCTGGAGTTGGGAAAATCTGAGTTCCTTCCTGGAGGTGAGTGCAACAAGTACGATTTTCTTTATTTTCCAGATGGGGAAACTGAGACTTGGGGAATGGAGCCACCTCCGGAGGGCTCTGAGGCAGGCGAGGTCCTGGGCAAATGCAGAGTCATTTCTTGTGTGAATGTCGCTGCTGGGATCACTCATCCTTCCCCAGTGGCCGGCTCCGCGTCAGGATGGAGTCCGGGGTAAGGAGATGGAGGGGGGCAGGTTGGGGGATGCGCCCCCCCCCCCCAGGCTGCTTGCGGCGCGGGGGGGGCGGGCTACCTGGATAAAGCCCAGGAGGAGTGGCCAGTTCTGCTTCCCGGAGAAAGCTGTCAATCAGACCCCGGTGCCGGGTCCCCGCCCCCACCCCCTCCGCCCACCAGCTCCTGCGCTCGCCTCTGTAATGGGGCTTAATCATAACATGCATTAGGCAGGCCCCACCGCCTGCAATTACAGCCTCAATCAGCCTCCCCCTCCCCCAGCGCTAATGCCAGCCGCGGGAGGGAGGACGCCGAGCCAGCCCCTCGCCCCCGCAGGCCCCCACTGGGGCTCCCGGGCCCTGCCAGAGCTCCCCCCCTCCCCAGCCCCGGCCCCGGCCCCGAAGATAACCAGAAGGTCTTATTAGGAAAATAGGGAAGTGTTTGAAGAGGGCCTTGAGAGCCTGACAGCTGCCAACAGCTGGGGGGGGAGGGGGAGGGGAGAGCAGTGAGAGCCTCTGCGCAGGGTCACAGACAATTATTTTAAAAGCTGGTGGAGGAGAAATGGGCTCCTCTGCCGGCGCTGCCCATTTATCACTGAGAGGGAGGCTGCCCTCCCCGGCACGGCGGGCACGAACACACGTGGAAGCACGGGCACATGCTGATGCAGGTGGGCGCAACTTGGCCATCTCCAGATGAGCAGAAGCCCCCTTCCCCCCCCCCCCACAGCGCCCAGGGCTGCGGCGCCGGCGTCTGCGGACCACCCTCCAAAAGGATTGTTCTCTGTGCCCTTTTGATCCTTGAGCTCCGACTTTTTGGCCAAAGGAGCGTCCCCAGCTAGGGACTGCTTCTCCCCGGCCCCAGAACTCGGACCCAGGACCCTCCCACGGCAGGCTCTCCAGCCCTGGCCAGCCCCTCCACGCCCACGCCTCCGTCCTGAATTCCCAGGAGGGAACCTGGAGCTTTCTATCCTCCCAGCCCCAGCCAAGCTGTCCCACGGGGTGCCGGGCCAAGCTGCCTCGCGGGGTGCCCGGCCATGCTGCCCCGCGGGGTGCCCGGCCAAGCTGTCCCACGGGGTGCCCGGCCAAGCTGCCTCGCGGGGTGCCCGGCCATGCTGTCCCACGGGGTGCCCGACCAAGCTGCCCCGCGGGGTGCCCGGCCAAGCTGTCCCACGGGGTACCCGGCCATTGGGTCACCCAAGGAAGGAGGGGGCCAGGTCAAGGATGCTTGAAGATCTAGGGGGGGGGGGGGTTTGCAGGGTCGGGGCCCCGGGGGGGGCGGCAACCAACCGAGGCCGTGGGGGGGGCCTGAGTTTAGGGGGGAGGGAAGAGGCCTGCAGGCGGGTGGGGGCGGAATAGGGGAGGGCCACTGTGGTGTTGTGATTTTCCCTAATTGCTGTTTTGCAAAGAGGTAATTAAAATCCCTTTTTATTTCACACGTCAGAGCCCTCGCCAGCACTCAGAGTCGGCACAGGGGGAGGTGGGGTTGGGATGGAGGGGGGGGGGATGGAGTGAGCAGAGCCCCAGGCCCACAGAAAACGATCCAGCTGGGCAGGCTGAGCCCCCATCCTCCCTGGAAGGGGTAATCTGCCTCCTGCTCTCCCCGAGCTTCCCAGCTGGGAAAGTGCTTTCCTGACAACAGCTTCCTAAAGCTGCCACACAGGTATTGTTCCCATTCAATAGGGACGGGAGCATCCTGGATTTCCAGCTGTAAAAAAAAGGCTGGACCTTGACCTTGATCCCTAGTGCGCTTTAAGGAAACTGAGGCTCGTAGGGAACCTCAGGAAATGTCTGGATAAATGTCCCAGTCTAAGGAAATACTCCAGACAAGCAAGGACTGCTCCTCTCCCCTCCAAATGTACCTGACATTTTGTCTCTTAGGAAACTCAGTTCCTCTTCCATGAGCTTTGCCATAGCCCTAGAAGGTCATGTAGTCCTGCCCCATCATGTTTCCAGAGGAGGAAACTGAGATTCAGAGACTGGGTGGCCTGTGTCCCCTGGGGGAGGCTCAGTGTTCCCTAGGAAATCTGGCCTCAGTCAAGACACCAATTCTGAGGGTAAGGCTTTGGGGAGGGGGGTACGGAGAGGTGATGCTGAGAAGAGAGCTGGGTGGGACAGAGCTCAGTGGCTCTTTCTTCCCTTTGGGGACCAGTGGGGGCTTCTTTTTTGGCTGAGGCAATTGGGGTTAAGTGACTTGCCCAGGGTCACACAGCTAGGGAATGTTAAGTGTCTGAGACCAGATTTGACTCAGGTCCTCCTGACTCCAGGGTGCTCTAACCACTGCACCACCTAGCTGCCCCCCCCCCCCCGAGAGGGGGCTTCTTTAAGGAACCTAATGCAGGAACCCATCCAAACCTAGATGCCAGGAGAGACACATCCCCAAACACACATAACTGCCCTCCCTTCTCTCTGAGCCTGGCTAGTCCTGGCAGGCAAATGTAGAATGATTCAAGAAAGAGCCTCACCCTGCTCTCACTATCTGTAAGATCTCTTTTTTTTTTTTTTACATTGTGTACTACATACACTTTATTTTTAATAATAGTGTTTTCTTTTTCAACACATGGAAAGCTAGTTTTCAACAATTCTTGTCATATTTTGAGTCCCCAAATTTTTCTCCCTCCTTTCCTTACTTCCCCCCTCTCCTCCTCCAAGATGGCAAGCAATGGAATACAGCTTACACATGTACTTTAAACATATTTCCATATTAGTCATGTTGGGAAAGAAATATCCGAACAAAAGGAAAAACCACGAACAAAAAAACTTGAAAATACTATGTTTCGATCCACATTCAGTCTCCGTAGTTCTCTCTCTGGATGCAGATTTCTTTCTACCCTAAGCCTGAACCACCACATTGTTGAGAAGAGCCGAGTCCATCAGACTTGATCCTCACACAATTTTGTTGTTACTGTGTACAATGTTCTCTGGGTTCTGCTCACTTCGCTCAGCATCAGTTCATGTAAAGTTTTCCAGGTTTTCCTGAACTCTGCCAGCTCATCATTCCTTATGGGATAATACTATTCCTATACCATGACTTATTCAGCCATTCCCCAATTGATGGACATCCATTCAATTTCCAGTTCCTTGCCACAACAAAAAGAACTTCCATGAACATTTTTGCACACGTGGATCCATTTCTCTCTTTTATGATCTCTTTGGGATGCAGGCCCAGTGGTGACTCTGCTAGATCAAAGGGATACTCACAGTTTGATAGCCCTTTGGGCTTAGTGCCAAATTGCTCTCCAGCATGATTGGATCAGTTCACAACTCCACCAACAATGGATTAGTATCCCAATTTTCCCACCACATCCGCTCCAACATTTATCATTATCTTTTTATGTCATTTTAACCTGTATGACTTGAAACGAGTTACTGAATCTTTGTGGGACTCATTTCTTCCTTCTTTAAAAAGGAGGAGGTATAGAGCACCAGCCCTGAAGTCAGGAGGACCTGAGTTCAAATCTGGTCTCAGACATTTCCTAGCTGTGTGACCCTGGGCAAGTCACTTAACCCCAATTGCCTCAGCAAAAAGCAAAAAAAAAAAATTAAATAAATAAAATAATAAAAAGGAGGAGATGGACAAGATTGCCTCAGTCTATGATCCTAAGTCTTGAGTCATGTCCAATGTTAGGCTATTACCGGCCATTGATGCTAGGCCACTAAACAGTTGTACGTGAGTGACAGATCAATACTGTTTCCTCTCTCTCAAAAAATGCAGTGCATGGATTCTCCTTGGAGCCCCTTAGGCCAACTGTACCCCCAGCAGAGTCCATCCTTTGCCCCTGGTTGGGCCTGGCTTTCTGCTCCCCAAGGGATCTGGGGTCCCATTAATTTGGTGGTTCCCTCCGAGGCTGCAGGCCTGTCCACATCCTGCCTCCCCTGCTCCATCTCCAGGTGTGTTCCCTATTCTGCAGGTGCAGGGAAGCCCTCAGCCTCCCTTGCACTTGCCGTGGGCCCTGCTCATCTTCTCTTTCATCTGCATCCCTTTCTCCTGGTCCTCTCCGGCATCCCTCAGTGGTTACAACGCCCTTCCATTGCCCTCTCTGCCAACCCAATTTTCGGTTCCTTGAAGGATGTTTTAAGTCTAAACACCAACAAATGTTTATGTTGAAAAGATGGACATTTTGGTGGGAAGTTTGGAGTCCTAAAAAGCCTTTGCAATTTCCTGAAGGCGATTCAGCTCACTCTCCTCTTCCCTTTCCACTTGACGTCCAGCTCGTCACCTGAGGTCTGCAGGCTGCCCGTTTAGTCACAGGTTGAAATCTCGTCAGTGGGCATCCCTCTTTCCTTGGACTTTCCAGCGTGGATGGTCAGGGTTCACTCCTTTGAATGGCTACAGGCCTGTTGCAGGAGCCTCTGCAGTGTCTTGGGGCTTGCTGCAATGAGCACAATGTGATTCTCAAACTGGGCCCCTCTGGATCCCTTCTCCATCATAACGGCACCTTCCATTGGGTCCAACAGGACATGTTACCTGGCGTTTCCTTTCAGAGGGTCATTGACTAAGGCTATTTCTGTTGTATTTCTATTGGCTCTCTGTCTATACTCCTTTATGTGAGCCAACAGGGTTGGGGGAGGCCTGAGGAGAGGGGCAAGAGGAAGAGGAAGAAAAGGAGGAGAGCAGGGACAGAGCAAGAAGTGCAGGGGACACATGGGCAGCCCTTGGCTTGGAGTCAGGCTGGAGTCTGTCCACTCCTCATTGGCTGTGGGACCACAGGTGATCGCAAAAGTCTCTTCCAGCTCTAGGTCCTGCAGGTTTCATTCTAGGACCACCCTCAGGCTCGGAGGGAGTCCCCCAACTGTCTGGGTTGGTTCTTGCCTAGAGAAGCCAATTACTAGAAGTTTCTGGCCTTCAGTGCCTCCCATTTCCCATTTTCCCACCAGACCCAGGCTTAATTCACCTCCTGGCATCTCTGAACTTACAAAAGAACACGAGGAGGAATTGCCTCCTGTGCATGGGCTGCTAGAGTTTAGACAAGTCACCTCCCCCAGCCTCAATTTCCCTATCTGTAAAATGAGGAGTTGGGCCGAATGATCCCTAAGGACCCTCCCAGCGCTAAATCTATGATCCCACAGTGTCATGTCCTGCCTCCTTTTTTAGATGAGGGAAACTGAGGCCCAGAATGGGGATCGGCTTGCTCATGGTCACAGAGCTAGGAAGTAGTCAGACACTGAGTCAGGTGCCCATGGATTGAAGCTGCCAAACCCCTCCTCAGTTTCCTCTCCTCTCCCCTTCCCAGTGTGCAGGCTGGGAGATGCTGGGAAGCAGGGTAGCCCAAGCCTGCACGGGGGTGGGAGGGGAAGGGTGCTTCTTAGTGGGCTCAGTGAATCATCTCCACTCTATGACTGACAATCTCACCTCATCGTCGAGGGCTTAATTGCAGGAGCTGAGTGGGATCGTGCCTAGAGGCTTTAATGGACCCTTCCCCCTCACTCCCCCCAGCCCAGCTCGCCTTTCCCTCCCCCACCCGCAACCGGGGAAATCTCTCAGCCATTTTGCCTTTGATTTATAATTCACTTAGCTGGGTGAAGAGGGCAGGATTGCAGCTGGCAAGAATCCAGTCCCTGCCCCCACACACTGGGTCCCATCAGAGGAGATGGGGATGAGGGAGATGGAGGGATGAAGAAGGATGGGAGGAAGAGGCCATGTAAGAGGGGCTGCTGGAGGCCATGGGGGAAAGGGCAGAACAGAACAGACTGCCTGATGGAAAGGGCCCTGAGCTTCCCAGGCTCCAGCCCAGGGAGCCAGAATTCCTTTCAGATCCAGGTCAGTAGCCTCATTCATTCATTCATTCATTCATTCATTCATTCATTCTCCAGTCTATGGCTGCTGGTTTGGATAAGCCATGATTTTCCTGGAAGAGAAGTAAAGCTCCCCAAACCCTACTTGAGCTCTGGCCCCTAGAGCCATTGGGTAAACAGTTCCGTTCTATTAGATGTTATTGATTCAATAAGCACTTATTAACCACTTACTATATGCCAGATACTGTGTTGGGTACAGAGTATTCAAAGGCAAAACTGAAGCAATCCCTGCTCTAGAGGAGCTTCTAATCTGTGGGGGAAAAACATGTGCTTGAATAAGAAAATACCAGAAATATAGGAAATAATACAAAATGTGTGTGTGTGTGTGTGTGTGTGTGTGTGTGTGAGAGAGAGAGAGAGAGAGAGAGAGAGAAGAGATAGAGACAGAGAGACAGAGAGAGAAGAGAGAGAGAGAGAGAGAGAGAGAGAGAGAGAGAGAGAGAGAGGCAGGCAAGCAGGCTGACAGAGAGACACAGAAAAAGAGAAAGAAAAAGAAAGGAGAGATGAGGGAGAGAGGCAGCCAGGTAGAGACAGAAAGACTTGGAGAGAGAGACAGATACAGAGAGAATAGAGGAGAGAGAGGTAAAAAGACACACAGAGAGAGGCAAGCAGGCAGAGAGACAGAGAGACTCAGAGACAAACAGAAAGAAATATAGAGACAGAGAGACAGTGGAAGAGAAACATCAATGAAGAAAGGAGAAAGGGGACAGAGAGAAGGCAGACAGAGACACACAGAGAGAACAAGGAGGATAGAGACCATAACAGAGAGACACACCTAAAAGATCATTAATAATTGTGACAAAGACCAGGAAAGGTTCCTGCAGGAGGTGGCACTTAGCTGAGCTTCATAGAGAGCTAGAGATTCCAAGAGAGAATATTCCAGGAACAGGGACCAGTGCAAAGTCATGGAGACCGGGGAGGGGGAGGGGGGCAGGATTAGTGGAGGAACAACAGTGAAGCCCAAGTGCCTGGAGTCTAGAATGTGTGAGGAAGAGGAGGAAAAGGAAGAGGAGGAGGAGGAGGAGGAAGAGGAAGAAGAGGAGG
The DNA here is from genome assembly GCA_023553655.1 of Myrmecobius fasciatus. Lineage (NCBI taxonomy): Eukaryota > Metazoa > Chordata > Mammalia > Dasyuromorphia > Myrmecobiidae > Myrmecobius > Myrmecobius fasciatus. Next base: position 16,437 of record JAJPUD010017784.1, read on the forward strand.
AGGAGGAAGAAAAGGAGGAGGAGGAGGAAAAGGAGGAGGAGGAGGAGGAGGAGGAGGTAGGTGCAGTCAGTTTGGAACAGCAGCCTGTCATCCAATTAAGCAGGGCTCTCATGATGTTCTGACACCCGTGCTTTGGGAGTAGCCCTTTGACAGCTCTCGAGAGCATGGACAAAGCAGGGAGGCAATAAAGAGGCTTTTGCAAAGGACCAGGCAAGAAGTGATGGGGGCTTGAACTAGGGTGGACGAGGGAGTGGTCGAGGGGGCACCAGGGATGCTGTGGAGATAGAATGGAGCAGAGCTGGCAGCTGAGTGGCTCTGGGAGGGGATTGGGAGCCCTCTGAGCTGGGGGAGGTGAGGATGGCAAGGAGGCTGGGAACCTGGTGACTGGGGCATGGGTGTCCCCAGCAAGAGATGGGAGCATTCAGAAGAGCAGGGGATCTGGGAGGAAGAGAAGGAGGCGGCTGGCCACTCTGGACCCCCAGCAGATAACAAAAGCCCCTCCCTGCCTGAATCCTCTCTGCCAACACTTTGGCATGGAGGCCATTGGCTCAGCCACTTCTGTCACTGAGAGCTCCTCTGGCTTCCTCTGCCCCTCCCCCCTCCTCCCAGGGTCCAGCTGTTAATTAACCTGAGCTGCTTCTGAAGGTCAGGGTCACGCCTCCCAACAGTGTCATGCTTTTTAAAGTGCCTTTCATTTCCTGCCCTGGTGGTGAGAGCTGGGAGAGCGACTCCCCTCCCTCCTCCCTTTTGTCTACACAAGGTATGTCTCCTAGAAACCAGAGCTGAGAGCAGACTGGACCCTCAGCTGCCTTCCTTTTCTCCCTTCCTGTAGCCCCCATCCCTCCTGCTCGAGTTCTGATCTCTTGTGCTAAGATGCCCGAACCTCACCCCTGTCCAGTTCTGAGTCTCCCTTCTATGTGCCATGCACCCTTTTTATTGCTACTATTAATAAGAATAACACTGACAGTCAACATGGAGGAGTGAAGAGATACCATGGCATCATCAATTGCCAGTTGGAAGAGACTTTAGAGACTACCAAGTCCAATCATTTTATTTTTACAAATGGGGAAACTGAGGCCACAAGGGGTTAAGTGACTTACTCAGGGTCACGGAACCAAGATGTGTCAGAGGCAGGAACCCAGTAGTGTATATGACTCTAGCCGTGGAGCCACGAAGATGTGAATTCAAATCCTGTCTCAGTCACTAGCTGTGTAATCCTGGGCAGTCATTTAAATTATCAGTGCCCTTAAGCAACTCTCCAAGACTATAATTTGAAGAAAAATTGCCTCTCTGCATTGGGAGAAGTTCCTTAGAGAGAGTTCCTTACCTTGAGTAAATTACAGTACTAGTTCCAATAATCCTGATACTTGCTCATTTTTCAAAAGGGCTTTTAGGTTTACAAAGTCCTTTCCCCTACAATCAATCGCCCTATAGGTGGTGCAAGTATTAAGAAACTGAGGCTCAAAAAAGGGATGTTACATGTCCAGGGTCATCCAGCTCTCAGCATTCTAACCCCCGAGTCCAGCCTTCACAGAATCTCCTAAAAGTCAGAAGTCATGTCATCCACACTTAAAAAACCCCCGAGAAGTGGTTGCCCAGCGCCTGCGTGCAGCCCCCTAGGGTCTCCCGAGGCAGCCCACTCCACTGCTGGACAGCTCCAGTGCTGCCCACTCCAAGCCCAAATCTGCTTCCCTTTCCCCTCCTCCCATTGCTGCCCCTTCTGTCCCCCAGGTTAAGCTTTCCCCCAAGAGAGAGCCCTTCAGATAGCTGAATGGAGTTTATCCACCGCTTCCTGTGTGCCCAGCACTGTGCTGATCGGTGGAGAAAAAGTAGAAAAAGGAGGCAGGCTCCCCCCTCAGGAGGCTCACCTCCTAAAGAACGAGGAAGGTCCAAGGCAGAGGGAAGAAGCCAGGATTTCAGAGGGCAACGAGGGAGAGAGGGAGAAAAGCTCTGTCCCTGGTCCTCTACCCTCACCCTGGCAGACTCACCGGGGGCACCCGGAGTTCCTTCAGAGCAGGACTGGCTTGCCTCACTCTATAACCTCCATAGCTTTATTAGCCCGATGCCTGCTCCACAGTAGGCACTTCATCAATGTTTATTGATCGACTGCTTTTGGTCCCTCAGGCCAATAGATTGACAGGTTGAAGTCACTGGTTGAAGCCGGCTACTGTGACATCAGTTCTCCTGGCTGTTTCCAATCCCCACAAGGCAAGGACTAAGGCCTTTTGTCATCCTGGGTCTTCTCTGAACTTTGTCCTGCTGACCGGTGTCCTTCCTAAAATGTAGCACACATGCTCCAGAGGTGACCCGAGTCAGGTGTCCCCCAAACTGCAGAAATGCAGCTGTTGGGTAGACTGTGGAAGGGCCGGGGGACATACTGGGGCATGTTTCTTGAGAAGAGGCAATGTCCAGGAGTCCAGTGGTTGCATTGTTTCCAAGGCTATTAAGTCCTAGAACTGTGCTTGAAGAGCTAGGGCAGTTGTATCAGGAATCTCTTTAATGCTTTCATTCATTCATTCTTTCATTCATTCATAGAATCACAGATCCAGAACTGGAAAGGATCTCAGAGACCATCCAGTCCAACACCTCATTTTTACTGAGATCCAAGGAAGCAAAACTTGAACCCAGATCCTTTGATTTCAGAATTATTTGCCATTTCCCTATAGCACACTGCCCCATTGATGTCCCTGCCATAATACATGGGGTTCTCAAGAACTCCAGCAGAGACCAAAGTCTAGAAAAGGGTTCCTCCTTCCTCTCCCCTCCTTCCTTCTGCCTAATTGCCTCCTCCTCTGGGCTTCATTAATCACCCCCATTTATCTAGCAGTCCAGCACCATTGATTCCCAATATGACAAAACTTCATTAGGAAAACTGGCCCTCGGGAAGCCAGCCAAGGCTCAGGCAGGACCTGCCCAGCTGGGGGAGCCTCAGCTACCCAGTCTGGGGCTGAGCCAGCTTGAAGGCATGGATACCTGGAGAGCCCACCAGCAGAGGAAGGGCATAGCCAAGTGTTGGCTAGAGCACATGGGGCATGGGACACAGGGCAGCAAGAGAGGGAAGGACAGGGGGCTGAGAACTCCTGGTAGAAGACAAATGAGGCTTTTGGAGACCTTGAGAGATTAACTAGCACTCTGAATGGAGGAAGGGGATGCAAAGCCCTGGACTAGAAGACCCCCATCCAGCTTCCAGCTCTCCCTTTCACTGTCTGTGGGACCACTCTTCTCTGGACTTATTTGCTCATCCTTAAAATGATCTAAACCAGAACATCAACCCCACAGCCTGGGCCACATGCAGTCCCCAACACTTCCAAGTGAAGTCCAGATCAGATTAAAATATAATTTGGAAAGATTGAAGAAAAATATATTAAAATAGAACAAAACACAGATAATGTTAATATATAGTTTTCTCAGTAGATATTCACTCACAGGGATCCTCTGTAATTGAATGCCCCCCCCCATTTCTACTTGAATTTGATGTTCTAGGAAACGTCTAAGGTCTAGCTCTGATGGCATTTGAACCTATGAAGCCATGATGATGATGATGATGATCAGTCAGTTAACAGTAACCAGATTCAAGAAATATATGTCCTACAAGTCAGGGGAAGGGGAGAACAATATTTACACGTATGGGTCTATTAAAGATACATATGAAGTAGATACCATGGGGGTAGCTAGATGGTGCAGTGGATAGAGTATTGGCCCTGGAATCAGGAGGACCTGAAGTGGATTCCCTGGTAACCCCAAAGGGGAAGCCCTCCTGAAGAAGTTAGTGAGTCTTAAAAGAAAACAGGCATCCTAAGAAGCAGAGATGAGGGGGGTCAGAAGGATAGGCGGGGGGAACAATCAGTACAAAGGGCCTGGAGGTGGGAAAAGGGAACATTATTTGTAGGAGGAACAGAATATAGACAGGAGAGTGTGTTGAAGGGAGTCATGTATAAGCAAAAAGGAGGACAAAAGGGAAGAAGCCAAGTGGTGAAGGGCTTTAAGTGCTAAACTGAGGCATGAATGGGCATGAATGCTAGAGATTATGGGGAAGTGCTGGATGATGAGAAGGCTTCTAGTGATAGGGGAGCTCACTACCTTTTTATGAGGCAGCCCTTTCTATTGTTGGACAGCTCAAACCATTAGGGAGGGCTTCCTTATGTTCCTTCCTCCATGCCATGCCTTTTGTCCACTGGTTCTGCCCTTCCTCCAATCATTCATTCCCCAAGCAATTATTAAGCACCTCCAGTGCTTAATCCAGTGCCAGACACTGGGATACAAAGGCAGAAGTGATACAGCCCTTGCCCTCCATCTGGAGAGGCAATTATAGGAGCCACTACCTAAAATGGGGTGATTTTAGGTTAGCAAAGCATGATCTTGTTGAACCTAATAATAGCCATGGGAGTTACAGGATATGATTGCCACTTCCATTTTAGAGAAGAGGAAAACTGAGGCGCAGAAAGGTGTCTTCTCCGGGGCTTGTTAGAGCCTGAGGTGACATTGGCACCCAGATCTCCGTGCCCAGCAGTCATCGTATAATCACCGTAGTCACAGGTTCTCACATTCATGGGGTGTCCTAGCATGGGCTGGGCCAGGACACCGGCTCTCATGGAGACCTTTCTCAGAGTTCCAGCCTCTCTCGCCATGCCAGTCCTGGGGTATCTCCTGCTGGATGCCCTGCTCAAGGAGGCAGGGGACAGCACTCAGCCCCTTCCCCACTGGAGCTTTGAATGCTCAGCTCCCCCATCCCAGAACTGCTAGAAGCACTGGTTCTGCCCTCCCTTTGTGCTGCCGATGTTCCCTGCTGGCTAATGGGCCAATTTTTTAGCATTACAGAGATTTGGACAATTTGCTGGCCCTGAGAAAAGAGAGTAGGACGAGCTGAGCTGCAGCATGGTTAGGGGGAGGGGTGAGAAAGAAAACAAAAAAGGAGAGAGAAGTGCCCTTGTCCTGGAGATCTGGTTCTGGTAGGAACTCCCTGCCCAACTCCCTGGTTCTGTTTGCCCACCTACCCCACCAAGGCCCACAGTTTGACACCATCGTAAAGTTCAAGGGAAACCATTCCCCTCTCCAGGTCCCAAGAAAAGGAGCTGGTGGGAGAGGGGTAACTACTGCCTCACCTGTAGCGGGCACAGAACTACCCACCTGGACCATTGTTGAACCGGAGGTGGCCACAATAGCATGGTTTGACTGCACCAACAATTAGAAAGGCAGAGACAGAGGGGGAAGAGAGAAAGAAACAAAGGAGTGGCAAACAGAGACACAGAAGGAGGGAGAGAGATACAGGCACAAAGCAGAAAGAAACAGGAAGGAATGAGACAGAGACAGAAAAACAGACAGAGACAGAAACAGAGAAAGGGAAGAAAATAGAGAGAGAGAGGGAGAGACAGAGACAGAGAAAGACAGAGACAGAGAGAGAAAGATAGAGATAAAGGCAGAGAGGAGGATGAAGAGAGATAAAGACTGAGAGATGAGAAACAGAAACAGAGACAGAGATAAAGGCAGAGAGATGAGAGAGACCCAGAGACAGAGAGGGAGGAAGATAAAGGCAGAGGGATAACAGAGAGACACGAAGACAGAGGTAGAGAAAGGGAGGAAGATAGATACAAAGGCAGAGAGATAATAGAAAGATAGAGACAGAGAGAGGGATGAAGATAAAGGTAAAGAAATGAGAGAAAGAAAGGAGAGAAGGAGAGTCACACGGAGACAGAAACACCTGGAGAGAGGGAGGAAGATAGTGATAAAGGCAGAGAGATGAGAGACAGACACAGAGATGGAGAGAGCCAGCAGACTTCGGGAAAGGCTGGATGACCTCAAGGATAGGCTCATTGAAGCCAAAGGCATGGGTCTGATTCATCTCCCACAATAATAATGGCAGCAAGAGTGAGCCCATCATGAGCCTTTATTAAGCACTTATGGTTCCAGCAGAACACTGGGCCTGTCTCCCAGGCTTACATTCTACTGAGAGTAGTAATGATAGCTGACATTTTGTCTAACACTGTTTCACTGATGCTTCCAACAACACTCTGAGGTCCCCATTTTGCAGATGAGCAAAGTAAAAGGGTCGGATCCAAAGGCCCGTGAACTCCCTTTCCACTCTAAGCTTAAGATTCCCCCAAACTCAGGTTTGCTGGCAGGCCAGAGGACCCGCCTTAGCCTGCTCTTTGCCATGATTGACGGGTGGTGGTGGGAGGGCAGGGAAACAGGACAAAACCAGCTGTTCCTTTTCCTTCTGAAGGAATACATCCTTCCTTTATTACCTCAGAGAGGGCTAAGCTACTTTCTTTTTCCTTCCTAGCTCCCGGACCCTTGCCCAGGAGATCCCAGGATCCAACATGACACCTCTGCCAGGGAAGGTACCCAGGGCCAGTCGCATCTCCTCCAGCCCCTCCTGAGAATGAAAAACCTGTTCTCTAAAAAGGGGGGATAAAGGGAAGGGAGGGAGAGAGAGAGAGGGAGATGCAAAGGGGAGGGAGAAAGGGGAAGGAAGGGGGGTTGCGGGGGCTGGGTGCATTAAGTGATCACAGATCGCAATATTTCATTGCTGGCAATCCCAGGCAAGACATCAACTACTTGGGGAACGCAGCCTAAAAGCCTTTTGATTTTATTTCTTCCACTTGGCATTTTTTTCCTTCCCCTGTTAGTGTCCTTGAGAATGCTTCCCCTCCCCCTTCCTCCCCTGCCACTTCTCCCAACTCCAGAGTGGAAACAGAATGCTCCCCCCCCCCACCACCCCAAGCTTTTCCTCCTCAAGTCTCAGGAGGAAAGCGCATCTCTGGGGAGAAGGGTCCCAAGGCCGATCTAGACTCTCAATTCCTTGAGAGCGGGGGCTCTTTGCCTTTTTTCCTCCCAGTAGGTGTTTAATAAATGCTTAATAAGTGAACAAATGAATAATGAGGGACTGGGGGGCTCTCTCTGTGTGATCGGCTTCTCTGGGCTGCTTCTTACTGCTCTCCATCTGAGAGGGTACAGAGAAATACTAGCACACACACACATTCACACACACACTCACACACACACTATCACACACACACTCACACACACACTATCTCACACACACACACACACACACACACACACACACACACACACACACACTAATCATTCATTTTCTAAAGGGGAATTGATCAGGCACCTCCTGCTTCCAGGCTCTGTGCTAGGCGGGGCACAGGGAGGAAAGCATCAGGACCTTGGAGAAGGTACCTAACTCCTCAAGGAGCTTCCATTCTGCCAGGAGATGCAGGACTCCCTCTGAGCTCTGGGTGAGAGGCTTCTTCTAGCTGGTTTCCAAAGCCCCTTCAGAACCATATTTCTCAGCCCCCCCCCCCCCGGGGTCATATGTACAGCACGGACCCCAGGGGGAGGGGGCAGGAGACGAGAGAATCTGTCAGGTAAGAGAAGCCAGCAGGGAGAGGGCTGGGAGTGGGCAGAACCAAGGCCAGCACCCTCAGGCAGGGGCGTGGGTGGGGGAAGCCCAATTCAAAGAAGCCCAGAAAGTCCAGGGGCTATTTGGCTCAGAGAAGGGCCCTGGGGGCTGCAACTAGAGACACCCCCCCCCCAGTTCGGTGTTTGTGCTTTTTAGCAATGCTGGCTCCACACCGGAGTTAAAGGCAAACTGAGCAAGTGAATCCCAGCCAGAGTACCCCCAGAGAGGGGCCCCCACATGCCCCCATGGCACACAGCTAGAGCCCTGAGTGCAGACCCAGGGACAAAGCCGGCACAAGGGCTCGGATAAGCCCAAATAAGCAAATGCACATCAATAAATACAAATGCTGCCTCTCGGTGGGAGCACACACACTCACACACACACACACACACACACACACACACACACACACACACACGCAGGATATGCGCCAAGCACAGCCCAGTAAAGATTCAGAAAGAGAGATGAACAGGGACATAAAACAATCCCTCAGTGGCCTGGAGACACAGAAGGGGAGGCTCACTTTTTAAAACGAGGCAGACCCTAAGGGACTGGAAAAGGGACTTTTGAAAACATTGAGTCCCACCTAACACCCAGATAGATGAAGGGACTCCCCTAAAGGGGTACAGGGAGTCATGAAAAGCAGGTCTTCTCACTGAGGGTCTAGCACTCTTTGCACCAGATTTGGAGTCACTCTCTGAGCACCTCCACAGAAAGTCCCTTCAATTCTCTGGGTCTCAGTTTCCTCATCTGGAAAATGGGGAAGCTGGACTAGCTGTCTTAGGGCTAACAAGCCTCCCAGCTCTAAGTCTGACTTTTCTATCCATTCTGCATGGCCAGCCCGATGATGTCACTGACCCATATTCCCGGCTTCACCTCTCCCCTGATGCAGAGCCTCCCCCCCCCCGACTGAGCTAGTTTTCTCCGGAGCTGCCCTACCCCCCTGCCCAGCTCCCATCTTCCCACACTTTCCCCCCTCCTTGGCTGAGCTCCATCTCCCACCAGCAGAAAGCAAGCTGGAATTTCACATCTATATTGTCAGGAATTAGTTAATTGAATATGTCACCCTGCTCTTGGGAGTCTGCCAGGGATCAATGGTGCTGCCCAGGGGGAGGGGAGCTTGGGCTCCAGGAGTATTGACCCAAGGGCCAAGCCTGCCCCCTCCCCTGTGGCTCTGTCCTTTCCCTCTGGGTCCTCATCCTGCCTGCCTAGTTTAGCATCCTAACCCCCAAAGAAGGGGTGAGTCCCCCCCACTCCAGGCCAAGGTACCAAGTGGTTCTGATGATGCTTCCCCGTTGGGTATTGGAGCATGCCCCCAATGCTTAATGGACCCCCAGACCCCCCACCCCCATCCCTGGGCCCTGACTCCCTCTGCCTCTGCAGGGCCCTACCTCATGGAGGAGCTGGCCAACATCTGCTGCCAGAGGACAGAGAAGGACAGCCAGGCTGCTGCCAGCTCTGCCAACAGGGTCCCCTGCCAGTTCCCTGGGCAGGCGGAGGGGCTGGACTGGACAAAACAATCACAGACAGGTCCCAGCTGGGGGACCATCAGACAAGGGAGGGGGACTTTGAATAGAGATCTCTGATTCCCAGGCGTGCTATTTGACAAGGATGGGGGGGGAGAAGGGGGGCAGATAGCAATGGGGAGCAGAAGAGGCTCTGGGGAAGGTACCCCTCTCTGTTTCTACCTGGTAAGCCTGGGATGTGGAGGAAGGGATCTGCAGTACGGGGGGTTGGGGATGGAGAATCTTAGGGACCCCCCCCAGGTCTCTCCTTTCAGAGAGGGCTGAAAAGGCACTGGGCCTTGGGCTCTGGGTTCCCAGCTCTGAGAGCCTTCCTTTCCCCCTGCGCCTCTCCTCTGCACTTTTCCTTCTTCATCCCTTCCCCCAGGGCTTACCCAAATCCTCCAGCCTCCCCATTTCCCTTCACCTGGCAGCACAGAAAATGAAATGAATTCCTGAGCAAAGCCATTTGGGGGTGGGGGGAGGGGGGAGCGCAGACAGCGCAGCTCCTGTGGAGAACTCATTCCCCAGATACCTCAGGAATAAAGAGATTCTGCCAGGCAATTTGTTGGAGCCATTTAAACACTTAGAGGTTTTTCTCGGGCGCTCCTCTCCTGCTCCCCTGCCCCGCTGCCCCCGTCGTTCCTCAGCCGCTCTCCCAGGTCCTGCTCCTTGGATTCCCTTCCCCAAAGCCCTTTCTTCCTGGATCCTCATCCTTTCCCATCCCCTCTCTGGTTCTCCCCCTTAATCTCCTATCTATCTACCTGTCTCCTCGTTTCCTGATTGCTTTTTTTTGGAGGGAGGGGGCAGGCAAGGCAATCAGGGTTAAGTGACTTGCTTAGGATCATGCAGATAGTAAGTGTTGAATGTCTGAGGTTAGATTTGAACTCAGGGGTCCTCCAGGACTCTATCCACTGTGCCACCCAGCTGCCTGTACCTTGCCCCCCCAACTGTGTTTCCATTCCAGCTGTACAAGCCCAGAAATCCAAGGACTAGGGAGGCCCACGTGCCAGGAGGTTTGCTGCTGGGATCTTCTCTAAATCAAGGAGTATTTATTAAGTGCCTGCTGTATGCCAGTCACTGTGCCCCTCAATCTCTTTCTGAGCAGAGACTGGCAGGAACATTTTTCCCAATGGTGATGGGATCGTGGCCCTATGGAATGGGTTTGGGGTGACATGGTACTGGGAAAAGGCCTTCGCTTCGAATATCAGAGATGTGCTGTTGTCGTTCAGTCCTTTCAATCTCATATGATTCTTCATGACCCACTGGGTGTTTTCTTGGCAAAGACACGAGTAATTGGCCATTTCCCTCTTTAGCTCATTTTACGGGTGAAGAAACTGAGGCAGATGGGGTAAAGTGACTACAGGAAAGCAGACTTGGGCTCAGAATAAGGGAGAGCTCCCTGCCTAAAAACTGAATGACCTGCCCCCGAAGGTACTGTGTTGCCCACCATCACAGGACTCAGTGCAGAAAAACTGGAGGAGAATGTATAGGAAATGCTGCAGAGTAAAGGTCAGAGTGCAAGATCTCTGAGGTTCTGTCTGTGTCTGGGCCAAACACCAGCTTCTTGGTCTTCTGTCTCAAGCCACTGGAAAGAGCCCTGGATTTGGAGGCAAAGAATGTGTCTGTGGGCTATTGGAAAAGTCTTTGTAACTTCTCCAAGCCTTGGGCTCTTCCTCTAAAACCAGAGAGCTGAGCGAGATGGCTTCGGAGAAGCCCTAAACCCACCACTGTCCAGTCTCGAGCTCCAGGGATCCCTGCCCTGTCCCCGTAGCTTGGCGCTGTCAGGGCCATGGATGGGACCTCCCCACAGCCTTCAAGAGTCCCTCTTGTCCTTTGAGACAAAGAGCAAGCAAACCTCCCCTGATCTTCCCCATCACACAAGTGCTATCTCCCAAATTGCATTGCATTTAACTCATTTATATCTATTCACTTTGCATTTGTGCTGTATTCATATTTATATATATATATATATATATATATATATTTGTGGTCTTTCTGATTAGAATATAAGCTCCTTGTGAGTGAAGTCTGTTTCATTCTTTGCAGGGGCAAACACCCAGCACTGGAACATACTAGCTATTTTTAAAAAATGTGTTGATTGATGGGTGCCTCTAGAATCAGGAGAAGGTTTTCTTTTTAGTTGCACTTGCTAGGAGATCCGGGAAGCAGGATCATTGATCATAGAACATTAGAGCTTCAGGGAACTTGAAAAACTCATCCAGTCTTTCCTCTCACCCCTTTCCATCCATCTTGCAGATGAAGAAACTAAAAGCTCAGAGGAACTATGACTTGTTAAAGCACACAAAGGTAATGAGAAATAGGGGCAAGTCTCCCCCCTCCAAATCCATCGAGGGAGAATCATAGGACTGGAGACTGTGAATTGAAAGGAAAGTAGGAAGACAAATAGTCTAACTGTCTCAGGAAGTGATTTGGGGGGAGGGATTTTTTGCTGCACCATTCTACCTCTGGTGGCCACTGTGGGAACTGGGGTGGTTTGAAAAGTGGACCATGCTGGTGGCAATGGGACCAAGTTGACACCATAAAGTAGGAGTCAAGGGGGGAAGTTCTGGCAAGAGGTTAAAGCTGTTGGATTTAGGGGCTATGAGCACTAGAGCATCCTTGGATGTCAGAACTACAATGGTTGAGTCCGAAAGACCAATCAGAATATGTTTGGTGATACTGTGAAAGACCTAGGATAGACTCACGTAAAGACTCACGGCTACAGACAAGGTGAGAAAGGAGCTGTCTTCGTTAATAAGGGACAACGTCCTTCAGGAAGACACAGTCCTGTAGATTCAATTCAATGATGCCCTTCAATGTACCAAGATTGTCCTACATATTGAGTGTATGAAGACAGGACAGTCCCTGACCTTAAGAACTTATATTCTACTGAGGGATATAACATGCGTGAAGACGAGTTAATACAAAATACGCCGATCCTCGACCGCTTCTCCAATCATATTGATCTGGCCTTCCCACCCTACTTGGTTTTCAATTCCTCCCCACTTGGCCAGTCTGCCGGTGATAGAGCCTGATCCTAAAAAAGCAGATTTTGCCCAACTTTCCAGATTGCTAGAAGCTGACAAAGCTTGTGGCCCATTGTCATTGACTTCAAGGTCACCCGAAGAGACAAATACAAGGCTGCTAGTGGGGAGGGGATGTGGGCTGTCAGGAGAGCAGTTGAGATGGACCTTGGCTAGCAATCAGGCAGCGGTGTAAATCAATTGATCAACAAACATTAGGTGTCTACTCCAAGTCGGGCACTAGGAGTTCGAAGAGAAACAGGAAACTGTCCTTACCCTCACAGAGCTTATATTCTGTCAAGGGACACAAGAAATTCATGATAATAGCTAACAGTGACATAGCACTTTGAGGTTGGAAACAGGCTTTGCAAACAGTATCTCATTCAGTCCTTACGACAATATTCTGAGGAAGACATCAACAGTATCCCCATTCTACAGATGATAAAACTGAGGCTGATATCACACATCTGGTATCTGAGACCATATTTACACTCAGTTCTTCCTGAATCCAAGTCCACTACAATCTCCCCCACGCCATACAGTTGCCTCTGAGCATGTCTAGGAATATAATATAAATTAGGTACAAAATATGTGCAAGGTAATTTGTGGGAAACATTAGCAGCTTAGGGGAATCAGAAAGGATTTCCTCATTAGTAGCAGTCCCACAGAGCTGGGAAAGGGATGTGTACCAGAGATGGGGACAACCAGGGCAAAGTCATGGAAGTGGGAAATGGCGCGCCACTGGGAGACAGCAACCTAGAGTTTGGAAAGCCCTTCAGATTATCTGGAAATGTGAATTGTGCCCACCAGACCCAGAAATGGAGGGCTGCCGTTTGATTTCTTGCAGGCACTCACTCTATCTCCCTTCAGACTGGCTGGTACAGCCTGCTGATCTTCAGGAGCCAAGCCTCCTGTGAAATATGGCCGACATTGTGGATGATAAATGTCCCATGATCCTCTCTGCAACCCTCCACTCCCACAGAGCCCTCTAGGAAGCCCCAGGGCTGGGGACCATCTATCAAGGCAGAAGTGGCTTTAGGACCTGGGAGAGGCAAGAGAAGGGAGGGAAAGGCTGTTCCCCCAAGATTCAGTAAAGGCCAGGGCCTCCGAATGCCTGGTTCCAACTCATTTTTCCTGAAATTCAAATGTCATGTGTCCTAAAGAAGAGGGAGGAGGAGTGCACTCTGCTCACGCTCCTCTTCGAAGGGAAAGGAGACTCAGAATCACAGACTGAGAGATCTCTCTATTTATTACATCCTTGATCCAGAGCTGGAAGGCCTTTGAAAGCCCAAACTCCTCAGTTTCCCATGAGGAAACAAACACAGAGAGGAAAAGTAGCTTAGAATTACAGACAGAGTTGGGAGGGACCTTATAAACCATACAGCCCAACTCCTTTATTTCACACGTAGGGAAGACAAGGAAAGTGACTTGTCCAAGAAGTGACAAAGGCAGAATTCTAATGCAGGTTCTGACTCTGGTGATAGGGCTTCTTCAGCTGGGGTTTCCCCCCTCCATTATCATATGCCCCAATGGTCGCCCAACTCTTGCTTGAAGATCTCCAGTGAGGAGAGCAGCCCAGGCCAGCTTGGAGCAGCTTTGATCATCGGGGCAATTTTTCTGCAGCCTCAGTTTGCTGCGGTGGACATTCGGTCATCAGTGCCCTCTGGGACCAAGCAGAGGAAGCCTGATCCTGCTCCATATAGAGAAGACTAAGTATGGCCAATGCCTTTGAGCGATCCTCACGTGGAATAGCCAAGGTCCTTCCCCAGCCTGGATACCCTCCCCCCCCCCGGGGGGTCTCCTCCAGCTTCCCTTTGTCCCTCCATCACTGACCGCCTTTCTCCATTTTTGCTCTGATCAGGGCAAGGACAGAGCTGTGGGGAGAATGGGGTCTACGGGGCACAAGACACTTCCCAGAGGGCTCCAGAGTCTCCCACCGGTCCTTGAGGCTTCATCCAGGCCACAGGAACAATAGCAAGGCCCAGGGGAGGAGAAGGAGGAGAGCTGAGGGGGCGGGGGA
>JAJPUD010017785.1:0-16693 GCA_023553655.1 Myrmecobius fasciatus
AGTGACTTGGAGCACCTTTTCATGTGACCGGAAATAGTTTCAATTTCTTCGTCTGAAAATTGTCTGTTCATATCTTTTGACCATTTGTCAATTGGAGAATGGCTTGAATTCTTATATATTTGAGTCAATTCTCTATATATTTTAGAAATGAGGCCTTTATCAGAACCTTTGGATGTAAAAATATTTTCCCACTTTACTGCTACCCTTCTAATCTTGTCTGCATTCATTTTGTTTGTACAAAAACTTTTCAACTTGATATAGTCAAACTTATCTATTTTGTGATTAATGATGACCTCTAGTTCTATATATCTATATATAGATTGCTATATATCTTACAGATTTATACTTGATCTCAAATGAGTCCTTAAGAAAAGCATTGTAGACTAAATAGTTACATATACAAATAAATTTTAATCAAAATTTGAAATTATTAATTGACCACTTGATTATATTAAGTCATAGATTCTGGTAGATGAAAGATCTCTTTGAGATGACCACATCTGATCACATAATTATGTAGCTGAGGAAACAAACTCAGAAAGTTCAAATGATTTGCCTGAGGTGTCATTGTTTAGATGCAAACCTGAGAGTAGTACTCATTCCTCTTGACTGTCAATCTAATAATATTTTACTTGCCTTCAATCTATTTTCTAGGATTTTAACTTTTAAATGTGACTTGAAATTAAAAGGTATATAATTATATGATACAGGGATTTCTAATGCAAGCCTTTATTTATAACTCTTTTAAAATACTTCAATGATGTATTTTTTTCCTATAAATAGCTGATGATTTTTAAAAGTTGCTATGGTTGAAAAAGATTCTTTATAAGTAGAAACTAAGCATCAAACTAAGAACTCTTTTCACAGTTCATAGATTTGATGATCAAAGTTACTTCAGTAGTCATTTAATCCAACTTCCACATGTTATAGATAAAGGTAATGATGCCCAATGAAATTAAGTGACTTGTCAATACTGACACAAGTGCAAGATTATGAACCAGCATCTAACTACAAATCTTCCATTCCAAATCTATAGTTTTTACACTGTATTACTATGCTATCATTCTGAATTTAATTTGAATAATCTTTAAATGGAAGATCTGCATTCAATCACTAGATGAAACGATCAGCCTTCTGTCTCTAAGTCTCTTTCTCTGAATCTGTCTCTGTGGCTCTTTCTCTGTGTGAATGTGTGTCTGTCTTTCTCTGCCTCTATCTTTGTCTCTCTGCCTCCATCTCTCTCTGTCTCTCTGTCTCTATCTCTCTATCTCTCTCTCTGTCTCTCTTTTCTCAAAACCAAGTAACAGCAACAGCAAAACAAAACTACTACATGATATGTTTTCCACTGGATCATTATAAAGAATCTAATAACAGAGATTAATTAGGAGAAGTAATTCCCATCAATAAGTAGTCAGCTAAAACATAATAATTTTTGAATCACTTAATTCAATTTTGCATGCAAAGTTATCACTTTGAAAATTTCAACCATGATCTGAAATATGATAAAGGAAAATAATGAACTCCTAATATGCAAGGATAACAAAAATACTGACATCAGAAAATGAGATTTTGTGTTGTTTCTCCTGTGATAATCATAGATTCATCCAAAATGATTCATATACTTCTCTTTGACCAATGGCATTCATCTATAAGATGGCTATGAAGGATGAATAGTGTAGGTATTTAAAAATGTTTGTCAAGAGATCCACCTGGCCTATGGAACTCAGATTCTTGACTTCATGTAAAAAGTTTCATAACCATAAGAAAGGAACCTTTTATTAAATGCCCCACATACACCATATTAACACACATTTATGACCCTCTTCATAGAATAGATAGGGATTCCCTTTTGCATAGTAGTTGGGATAAAACCTACACAATTTTCTCATAACTTTCAAATGTGCACATCACTAAATTGAATCTGCAAAGAATCACTGGGATATTTAAGAGCCCTGTAGATCTAAAGATAACTTTGCTATACATCTATAATTTGTTCTATTTTCTTCTAATTGCTTTATAAAATATTTAGTCCCTTGTTTTGGTTTATTTCATATTATTTTGTGTCCTGCTTTTACTGGATGCATATTTGGCATCTCAATTACACACCTGCTCTCAATAAAGGAAATAATAGAATATCTAAGCTATCTTTGTTTCTTTTAATAAATTTGGGATATGAATATTAGCAGTCAACATTCAAGAAAGAATTTGTGGGGTCATTGATAAATTTCTCTTAAAATTTTTATATATTACCTTTCTATAGAAAATTTGAAATTTTTTGGTAGGACTTAGACCATACCTCATTTAGTTCACTATTTGCTTTGGCTGATTGGCTAAGTTCATGATTTCTTCGTGTATGTAAAGTTTTTCAAATCTAGTCATGGGCGACAATTTTCCCCAGCAGAAATCGGGGCTTTGCTTTCAGATCCAACCTAACAACACACAAATATGAAGAAATAAAATCATTATTGATTTACAACACAAATAATTATAGATGAATGTGGGAAAAGGCTTTCTAATAGAATTCTGTCAATCAACTCTAGGCACAACTTTCATATTATGTGTTTGCTGAAACGATATGATGGAATTTGGCTGGTGACATTTGAATGATAGTGACTTTGATTTCAAAGGAAATGTTTCAGGTTCATTTCATTACCTTAGAAAAGTAAAAGCAAATTTGCCTTATAAAAAGCAATTACTTCTTAGCTGACCAGTGCACAATAGCAATATAAGAGAGATTTCTCATTCTACTATTCAAATCCTGAACTAGCAAACTAGTGTTTGATTTTACTTTAAGCCAATTTTACCTTGTTTGAATTGCAAAACCATTTAATCTTCGTAAAGTAGGTTATTATAATGGAGATCATATTGTATTGGTACAGTACAGCAGCTAAGGGACAAACAGGATTTTTTTTTCTTTTAGCATAAGGATGCAAAATTTTTCTGTAATAACATTTGGCAAGGCAACATTAACAAACTATTATAGAAATAAATAGGATATGATCTACTTTAAGATTTAATATATCCTCAACTGAATATTGTTATATTATTCCCATACTACTATACCAATCAGATTCTTGTGACTTAATAAAACATGGAGGCATTTTATGAGAAAAAATATATTCCTATTCTGAGACTTAAGAAGAGATTAAGTGTGCCAGACACTATTTTTAGTAATTTATGCATTCATATATCAAGTTTGAATTTGTTACTATAACTATTATCTAGTCATTACATTTCATCATTCTTTGTTTTAATTCTTGATAAGAAAATGTAAAATATATAAATAACTATTTCTATGCATATACCACATACATATATGTACATCTACTATATGAAAAATATTAAATATACACATATGTAGTATATGAATACACATATTTGTTTATATCTCTGTGTGTTTTGATATATTTTTAACAACTAGCTCTCTTTTAAAAATATACTCATGTAAGGACTACAGAAAAATGGACAACTTTGATTACATTAAGATAAAAGGCTTTTACACAAATAAAACCAACAAAAACAAAATTAAAAGCGAAGTATAAAGCTGGAAAAAATCTTTAAAGCCAGTATTTCTGATAAAAGTCTCATTTATAAAATATATAAAGAACTCTGTCAAATTTATAAGAATACAAATCTTTTTTCTAATTGCTAAATGGTCAAGGGATATGAACAGACAATTTTCAAATAATGAAACAAAAGCTATCTTTACTCAAATAAAAAAAATTCTTTCAATCACTATTCATTAGAGAAATGCAAATTAAAACAATTCTAAGGTGCCATCTCACAGCTCTCAGATTGGCTAAGATGACAGGAAAAGTTAAGGATAAATGTTGGAGAGGATATGGGAAAATTGAGACACTAATGCATTGTTGATGAAGTTGTGAAATGATCCAACCATTCTGGAGAGCAATCTGGAACTATGCCCAAAGGTTTATCAAACTGTGCATAGCTTTTGACGCAGCAGTAACAATACTGGGACTGTATCCCAGGGAAATCATAAAGGAGGGAAAAGAACACGCATGTACCAAAATGTTAAAAGCAACTCTTTTTGTGGGAACAAAGAATTGGAAAATGATCTGTTCATCAATTGAAAACTAACTGCATAAATTGTGGTATATGAAATCAATGGAATATCATGATTTCAATAAAAAATGACGAACAAGCTGATTTTAGAAAGGCCTGCAAAAAGTCACATGAACTGATGCTGAGCAAAACAAGAAGTATTTTGTACACAATAACATCAAGAATGTGTGATGATAAACTATGAAAGAAAGGCTTGGCTCTTATCAGTGGCTAAGTGATCCAAAACATCCAGAAAAAGAATTATGGAGTCTAAATGGAAATCAACACCTCTATATACTACACTTCTTTTTTACAGTTTTTTTTATCCCTCCCATAGTTTTGTTTTGTTTTGTTTTTGTTTATGATTTATAAAGCAATATGTATTAAAAATAAATTAATTAAGGGACAAATATATGCATGAGAGACTTTTAAATTTAATCTGTATTGTTTTCTCCATTACTTTCTTAAGCCTAGTCAAAACAATAAATCAAGCTTAGATTTGTAGCATTTGCCAGTTTGGGATGTATAAATTCTCCCACTCAACTATACCAATTTGCTTTCCCAAGCCTATTTAAGCAGATATTATCATACACCTGCACATATAAATGTATGTTTTCAATTTTTTTTCAGTCATGTCTGACTCTTCATAACTCTATTTGAGATTTTCTTGGCAAATATACAGGCATAGTTTGCCATTTTCTTCTCCATCAAATTTTACAGATAAAGAAATCAAAGCTAAATAAGTGACTTGATCAAGGTCACACAGTTAGTCTTAGTTAGATATATGTCTGGGGCTGGATTTGAATTTACTTCCTTCTGAACTGTAAGGTCTGCTGCTGCATGATCCAACTTGCTGCTTTATATGTGTGTATACACACATGCATGAATTATCTGTATGCATGTATTTATGTATTTGATATACATATGTATACATTTATATGGGGTCTTAGCTATAGTTATTAAGTTTTTTCACTTAATGTAAAATCAAATCATTAATTATTTGAGAACCATCAAAATTATGATCTTATCTTTGAAATGGTGGGAGTCATCTCTGAGGTAAAGTAAAAGGAAGAAAAACATTTACACTGTCATAATCCCTGAAACCTAGATATTGCATAATTAGAAGAACACACCAAAATAAGATTTTAAAGAAATATAAATTTGCTATCTAAAGATTTCTTACATAAAGATGCTAGAGTACAACCTGGAGCAATAAATTTGCCTTCAGAAAGACATGTTATCTTATATTCTCAAATAATCACTGGCAATTTCTCAATCTCTCTCAATTTCATGTGTCCTCATCTTTAAAGTGGGATAAAAATTACACTACCACATAGGATTGCTATGTTTTGAATAAAATAATTTATGTAAAATGCTTTACAAACCTTAAAGTAAATCAAAGCAGAGGGGGAACAAATACAATAACGACATTTACTATATAATCAGGAAGGCCCAAGCAAATGGAAAGATGATTCCTTAAATCACACTAAGTCCAAACTATATTACCAGGGAAGATTATGTGAAAAGGATTTATTGGATATAGGATCTTGGACTGTATCAGCTGTTGCATATTTTCATAAGATTTCCTTAAAATGTAAGTTGGTTTGTACATGATAAGAATACACATGTATCAATGTACTAAATCCCCAAAAGAAAACTACTTTCTCTCTCTCATAGTGATGAGGAATGGGTTTTTGTAGAGAGGGTGTATGTGATAAGAATATATTTTTATACACATACATACATGCACATGTAATTTATATTTTTATATTTATTTGTTCAGGTTATTTTACTGAAAGAAAAATCAAACAATTTCTTTACTAAGAGTACTGTATCTCATACAAGGAAAGATTAAAATCTGTAAATTAAGTCATATTATACTTTAAGCCAACAAGTAGTGATTTGTTTTGTATGGTTGAGCTGCAGTTAATTCTCATCCATTGAATGATAAATATCAGTAAATTAGGAAGAGATGGAGAAATCTGTCATGAAGAGGAAAGAAGTGACCAGTAAAACTGAGTATTATCTGCATAAGAACAACAAAAAAGACAAAACTTAGTTATAAATGGTATCTGAGTGGCATTATATAAATAGTAAATAACAAGAAGGATGAAAAAGAAGTCAGTGATAAATATATATTAACCAGAGAGAAAAGAGTGTAAATCACTTAAATTGAGCACAAGGAGTCCAATGGGATTAAAAGAAAAAGGAATGAAAATAAGACAGTAAAGATTCAGTGGGGAATGTGAATAGTACTTGAGTCAGAGCAGAAGTGCTTGATCAATTGTTAGGAATGTGACAGTGTAGTGAAGATATCCCAAGAAGAGATACATGACTAGGAAGGAGAGGAAATGATTACAAATGGGCTGAGAAAGACGCTTTGCTTTTGCAATTCTTACCACATCAAAATTTTAAAGGGTGTTAATGTAGTTACAAAATTTGTCTCTACAATTTGTGTGTATAACAAACATATATAGGATATAAAGTAAAAAACTGTTTATTGAAAATGATTGGACTACTTATCTTTATATACATACACACATATTATATATAGAGAGAACATAAATGTTTTATATATACACATGTAAACATGCATATAGAGGTTATAGACATAATAGAAATAACTATATGTAATATGTAGATATTAGAAATCTAATATGTCTATATATAGTACATAAAAAATTCAAATCAGAAGACATTTATAAAGCTCTTACTGTGTGTTTGCTTTCCACTGAGATAATTTCTACAAATGTCTCCAGACTTAGATGCCCTGCATTCCAATTGCACCTTTCCCACTTATTATTGGGTTACTGCATGAGTTATTGAATCTCCCTGGACCTCATCTCTAAAATTCAGGAATTCAAACAGCTAACTTTTAAGGTCTTATATCTATGATACTTTAGTTTTAATCAATATATTCATTTCAGAACTAATTAGGAGAGGTGGAGGGTGCTTTATTTTTTCCAATCATTTGATAACATATCCCTAAAATATGGTTAGAAAAAAAAGCAAAACATTTTCTGTTCTTAAGTATGTTAGTCTTAGCTGTATGATCTCTAGGGCCCCTCTTTATTTGATACAGAAATAACTTAGCATTCATCAAATAGAAGCTAAGAATTATCATAATACTGAAATCCTATGTTCTCCGTAATTGTAGGATTCCTTGATATATCAGGACAGAATCATTCCATCTAACTCCATAACAATTTCTTAGAAATCACATTATATGTTTTAAAAAGTTTTTAGCCCATAGCAATACCACTCTATTACTCAGGGAGGTTGAGACTGGTGGATTTCTTGGAGCTCTAAGCTGCAACACAACACAGAGACAGGTGCTGGAATTAAATTCTGCATTAACACAGGGAACATTTGGGAATGGAAGGCTACCATATTGTCAGCGGAATTATAATGGTGCCCAAATCAAGAAGTGATGGAACGTAAGAGGAAGAAGCATGAAAGATGGAAATATGGAAAGAATCTTGATGTTTGAGACTAGGAGACCATAATTTCAAAAGAAATATGAATCAATATGGCAAAATTGAATGAATTATATTAATTTGGAGGAATCATAGAATCTGAAAGATGGACATGAATCCAATTGTTTAAAATATATTAAAGAAAACATAATATACTATAATCAACACATGATTTTACAACCTATGCTTGAAGACCTCCAAGAAGAAGGAAACAAACATGTCTTTGAGTAGCATTTTTGACACTTAGAACCATTCCCGTTGTTATAAGTTCTTACTAAAATCAAGGCAAAATTTGACCCTGTTAAACTTCCATGAATATTTCTGGTTTGTTTTCTAAGGAAAAACATGCTCAGGTCAAATCAAAGATTATTCTTTTTGTATATGACCTTGAGGAAATCAGTTGACTTCTATTGAATTCAGTTTCCTTCTCTGTAAAATGTGCTGGAATATATTACTTCTCAATAAGGTATTCTATAATCCATAGTCATTACTAAAATTTTAAGGAGCTATGGTCTTGAATATATATGTATGTGTATATACATATATATGTATATATGTATATATGTATGTGCATATGTATATATGTGTGTGTATATATACATATATATAGTAACTTTTTTGTAATTTTATTTTAAGATATTCTGGGCTTCAAAGTCAATATTCTAAGCAACCTGATAATATTCTCTAAACTTACCTAGGAAGAAGCTAGTGACTAAGTGTGCAGAATACTGGAACTGGAGTCAATAAAACCTAAATTAAAATGCAGCATTGGATCCTGTGTGATCCTGAGCAAGTGACTTAACTCTTTTTTTGCTTCAGTTTCCTCACTTGTCTTTTTGACTCAAGGCCCAGTATTCAAACCACTTTGCCATGTGACTGCTAAAGTATCTATCACCATAGCATGAAAGCAAAAGGTAGAACAAAGCTAAGTTAAACAGGCACTTCATCAGCCAGCACCACATCATCCATAGGTGAAATAGTTAGCTGCAGCAAATGGAGAAGTTTTAAATGCTGTGTATATGTTGACTTACTTTGGCAGTATACTTTTTAGGGATGTACATATTGATAATGAGCTGACACATGCATTGTTAAAGCTAGCTCAGTGTTTGGTATAGTCTGAGAGAAAGTGTGGGAGAGTAGAAGTATAATTGACTACCAAACTGAAAGTCAACGAAGCCATTTTGCAGACCTCATTGTTGTACACCTGTGAACAACAGTATATACCAGTGTCATACCGGGAAACTGAATCACTTTCATTTGAATTGTCTTAGAAAGATTGCCTGACAGGAAAAGTTATCAGACACTAAGATCCTTTCTCTTTTTTTAATAGTTTTTTTTTAATTTTTATTTATTAATACTTTTTATTTGCAAAACATATGTATGGGTAATTCTTCAACATTAACCCTTACAAAGCTTTCCATCACAAATTTTTCCCCCCTACTCCCCATCCCTCCCCCAGATGGCAGGATATCTACTATATGTTAATTACATTGAAACACTTGACAAATCAAATATATGTATACACATTTCCACACATCATTTTTGTGCAGGAAAAATTGTTTTTCTTGAAAAACAAGAAAGAAGAATCAGAAAAAGGAAACACAATGCAAGCAAATATCAATAGAGAGCATGAAAATGATATGTTGTGGTTCACATGTCACATCCCTCTCTTTGGGTGTATATGGCTTTCTTCACTGAACAATTGGAACTGGTTTGAAATATTTCATCAGTTTCCAGTTTCTAGCCACTACAAAAAAAGCTGCCACTAACATTCTTGCACATGTGGGGACCTTTCTTTCTTTTATGATTTAAGATCCTTTCTCAAACTAAACTGCTAACCATTCAAATGTTTCTGCAAAGAGTGCATCTCTATTGGGTTCTCACATTGTTCAAATGCCAAATATATACTTACGAAAAAAACATATTTTATGGAGAACTCACACAGGGCAAATTACTCATAATATGATTACAAAAAGTGACACAATGACACTCTCAAAGTCTCTCAAGAACTGAAGAATTGACTTTATAACATGGGAGACACAGACTTTGCTTTTAACATCAAACTAACAGCATCAACTTGGTATCCAATTTAAACCAGTGTTAATTAAGACCACACAGTGCCCTGAACCACCCAATATTTTAGTGACACAGAAAAAGGTCCCAAGAAAAGTTCATTAAAGTGAAAGTTCTGTCCAATTCTGTTAGGGGGTGCTGTCAGATAGTCTCTCAGCCAAGCAGACATCTCAAGCTTGTCACTGCCCAAAGCAAGAAGTAAGATCAGCTGGTCAGCAGTCTTCGGATAACTGACAGGCTTTTTCTCATCTTGCCACATCCTTGGCAACCATGTCTTCTCCTTCTCTGTTTGCTGGGCGCCTTTGGCCAGCACCCAACAATCTCTGGTTTCTGTAGAGATATAAAGAATACCTGGACCCCACATTAGTACCCTGTAACTAAGACTAAGGGACAAGCCATCAGCTGGAGAGCTAGAGAAAATTGTCCAGATCTCCTTGAATTAAATCTCCACCTCTCTCCCCTTTTCTTTTATGCAAGGATTGCCTTCAAGAAGAAGATTGGCACGTTTTTTGGGGTTTTTTTTTGGTTTTTTTTTTTTGAACTCTAATGATTAACAATGAACAAAAATCAGAGATATGATCCCACCAATTCCCACTATCTGTCTTGAAAACCTATCATAGACCAGATTGGCATCTGGCAGCCATAAAACTCCAGCACTGTGGAGGCCTGAGGCCTTAGTCACACCATGCCCACCTCTCAATCAGTTCAGACCCCAATTCGTTTGGGACAAAGGACAAAGATCTCATCTTCTGGAGCTGCTTCAAGCTGACATAGGACATAGCTATATCCAGTTTTGGGGGTCTGACTGAAAAGAGCAAGATAGCTGACTAGATCTGTAACTCAGGCTCCACCCTCAACGGATAAGGAATTCTCAAGAGGTCCCTCACCCCTTTTCTCTGCTTCTTATTAGCTAGTACAAAAGGAGCAGTAAGACCATATTGAGCCACAGCAGCTTTTAGGTCTTTAATATGTTTCCATGAGATAGAAGTAAGTTCTCTACGCACTCCACCAGGGGCTTGTGAATGTGAAGTTTTTCTAACTGAGCAAATTTCCCAATCTTCCACAACTTCCCCATCTCTTCCCCTTCCCCTGCTCTATGGCTTTCTCTGATCCTGATTTTTTCCTTGCTGGCAGTAAATTCTACATGTGTTGTTTCTTTTGAAATGATAGGGCTGGGACAAATCTTTCCTCCTTTTTCTGCACTTAATACAGATTTTTGTTTTTCTTTGGGAGAAAAAGTCTCTGATTCATTTGAATCAGGGTATAATTGCTTATAAGAAGGTGCACTGGGCAGAGGAGGGGGCCATTGTTCCTTAATCTCTTCCCCGGTTTTTCACTGAGGCCTGTATTTTCAGTTTGACCCTTCTCCGTGGTGAAACTGTTCTGGGAGCGGCTAGTCCTTTCAAAAGCAGTCTTCACCAGACTAAATACAACAAATATGGCAAATATAATAATAATCTCCAGGGGTAGAGTGACCCCTTGTTTTTTAATGGTTTTATATAATTGCCTAACCCATATCTCATCCTCCTCTGGCTTAATAATGGCACCTCCCATCTTCTCACCTGACTATTCTGCGAGGTTCTCTTCTTGTCTTTCTGTAATAACCCTACAGGGTTCCTGTTCAATTCCTACCCTACCTACCTAATTTAATTTCAAGTTATGCCCCATGTATGAGCACCACTTGTTAAATTACCTAAGGGCAGCAGGACTTATCTCATCTCCAGAGCTTCATTGCACACACTGTCCAGGCCCAATGCTTGGTCACCAAGAAGAGCCAAGCCAGAGGAATGTAGACCATGGTTGTTCTTTATTCAACCCCCATTGCCTCCATGGTCTCTATTGCCACCCCACCCCACCAGCCTTGCTTATATCTTACCTCCTCTCCTAGCCTGGCCTCCTAGGCCTGGCCTCTCCTCATCACCTGGCCCATATGCCCACACCTATCATCAGTTGAAGGGTGTGGTAATCACATGTCACACACTTTGATCCTTGATTCAAGGACAAGCTTATCCCCTTTTCTTTTAGGGGTGCTCCAACAGGTTTTTTTTTTCCTTTTTTGGGATGATTTCTTTGGAATACAGAACTAGTAGTGAAATTGCTGAAACCAAAGAGTGTGCAAAGTTTTATAACCTTTGGGGAATAGTTTCAAATTGCTCTGCGGAAAGATTATATCAATTCACAATTCCACCAATAACCATAATATGTTTCAAATTTTCTACATTCTCTCCAACATTTATCATATTCTTTCTTATCATATTAGGCTGATAGATGTGAAGTGGTACTTCAGAGTTGTTTTAATTTGTATTTATCTAATCAATATTGAACTTTCGTTCATATGATTTGCCCATTTATCAACTAAAGAATTACTTGTATTCTTGTAAATTTGACTCAGGTCTTCAAATATTTTAGAAAGAAGGCCTTTATTAGAAACATTGGTTATAAAAAATGTTTTTCATTTTTCTGTTTTCTTAATGTTGTTTTCATTAACAGGACAGAATCTTCTATTTTGCATTTCATAATGATTTTACCTTTTGTTTAGTCATAAATTCTTCACTTTCCCATTGATCTAATGTGTAACTTATTTTTACTCCCCTAATTTGCTTATGGTAGCACCCTTTATGTCTAAATCAGGCACCTATTCGTTGTATGCTTAGTTTCTACCATTACCATCTTTTATTTTTACCAGCTGTTTTTGTGAAATGGTGAGTTTTTATCCCCGAAGCAGTAGACTTTAGATTTATCAAACAGTAGATTACTATAGACGTTGACTATTGTGTCTTGTGTACTGATCTGCTACTCCATTTCTTAACCAATAACAAATAGTTTTGATGGTTGCTGTTTCATAATATACTTTTAGATCTGGGAGAACTAGGCCATCAACATTGCCTAAATTTTTTTTCCGAGTAATTCCCTTGATATTTCTGATATATTTGTTCTTCCAAATGAATTTTTTTTTCTAGTGCTATTTTTGGGGGGAGTTTAATTGTTATGGCACTGAATAAGCAAATTAGTCAGAATAGCCATTTTTATCATAATGGCTTGATCTATAAATGAGCTAATCATATTTTCCAAATTGTTTCTATCTCACTTTAATCTTATAAAAAAAGTGTTCTGTTTTTGTTTTTATGTGTGTGTGTGTGTGTGTGTGTGTGTGTGTGTGTTCAAATAGTTCCTGGCTTGGCAGGTAGATTTTCAAAAATTTCAGGTCATTTAAAGTTTTTTAAATGGAAATTATCTTGTTATCTCTTGCTGCTGGGCTTGGTTGGTAATAATTACAAAATGGTGATGATTTTGTGGGTTTATTTGTATCCTGAAACTTTGTCAAACTTCCATTATTTGTAATGCTCTTGAGTGTTCAAGAGTATTGAAGAGCATAAATTTCAAGTAGATTTTTTTGTTAATTCTCTAAGTTTCTCTAAGTATTCCTTCATATCATCTGCAAAAGTTGATAGTTTTGTTTTTTCATAACCTATTTTTATTCCTTCCATTTCTTTTTCTTCTATTCTGAAAATTAACAATCTGAATACAATATAGAATGAATGTAGTGAAAATGGGCATCTTTGTCTCACCCTTAATATTACTGAAAAGGTTTCTAGATTATTCCACACTACAAATAATGCTTGGTGATGGTCTTGGGAATTACTTATCATGGTAAAAAAAATTCCATTTGTTGCCATGCTCTTTAATGTTGTAAACAGGAATTGGTTTTGTATTTTGTCAAAAGTTTTTTCTGTTTCTATTGTGATAATCATAGGTTTTAAGTTGGCTTTGTTATTGACATCATCAAATATTATTTTGAATCGACACTGCAATCCTGGTATAAATCCTGCCAGAAAATAGCATACTAGTGATGAATTTCTATAATATTTCTAATTTTATTTTAAATAATATTATTAAAATATTTTGTTTTAAAAATTTTCATCAGTAACCATTAGGGAAATAGTACTCTAATTTCCTGTCTCTTTTTTGTTTCACTCTGGTTTATGTATCAACATGGTATTTTTGTCATAAAAGGAATTTGGTTGGACTCCTCTTCCTATTTCTCCAAATATTTTGCATGAAATTGGAATTAATTATTCTTTTTTATTAAAGCTTTTTATTTGTATAACATATGTATGGGTAGTTCCCCAGCACTGATCTTTAAAAAGCTTTCCATTACAAATTTTACCCCAGTCCCCTCCCCTCCCCAGATGGCAAGAAGTCCACTACATGTTAATAATGCTGAAATATTTGACAAGTTGTGTAAGAAAAATCCTACCTAAAAGAAAAAAAAAAGAAAATCAGAGAAAGAAAACACAATGCAAGTAAACCTCAATAGAGAGCATGAAAATGTTATGTTGTGGTTCATATTTCATATCCCTGTCTCTGGGTGTATATGGTTTTCTTCAGTGAACAATTGGAAGTGGTTTGAGACAATTCGTTGTTGCAGAGAGCCATGTCCATCAGAATTGATCATCATGTAATACTGTTGTTGCTGTGTATGATGATCTCCTGGTTCTGCTCGTTTCACTCAGCATCAGTTCATGCAGGTCTCTCCAGGCCTCTCTGAAATCATCCTGTTTGGTCGTTTCTTGCAGAGCAATAATATTTCATAACATTCATATACCATAATTTATTCAGCCATTCTCTAATTGATGGGCATCCATTCAGGTTGCAATTTCTAGCCACCACAAAAAGGGCTGCCCCAAACATTCTTGCACATGTGGATCCCTTTCCCTCCTCTAAAATCTTTTTGGGATATAGGCCCAATAGACTTCTGGGTCAAAGGGTATGCACAGTTTGATAACTTTTTGAGCATAGCTCCAGATTACTCTCCAGAATGGTTGGATCCATTTGCAGTTCCACCAACAATGTATTAGTGGCCTAGCTTTCCCACATCCCCTCCAAAATTCATCGTTATCTTTTCCTGTCATTTTAGCCAATCTGACAGGTGTGTAGTGGTACCTCAGAGTTGTCTTAATTTGCATTTCTCTGATCAATAGTGATTTGGAGCAACTTTTCATATGACGAGAGATGGTTTTAATTTCATCATCTGAAAATTATCTGTTCATATCCCTTCACCACTTATCTATTGAAGGGTGGCTTGAATTCTTATATATATGAGACAATTCTCTATATATTTTAGAAATGAGGCCTTTACCAGAACCATTAAATGTAAAGATGATTTCCCAAATTGATGCTTCCCTCCTAATCTTGTCTGCATTAGTTGTATTTGTACAGAAACTTTTTAACTTAATATAATCAAAATTATCTATCTGGTGTTCAATTAGGAGTTCCAGATCTTCTTTGCACATAAATTTATTCCATCTCCACAGGTCTAAGAGGTAAACTATCTTATGTTCCTCTAATTTGCTTACAATATCACTATTTATATCTAGATCATGAACCCATTTAGATCTTATCTTGCTATGTGGTGTTAGGTGTGGGTGAAGCCCTAATTTCTTCCACACTAGTTTCCAATTTTCCCAGAAGTTTTTGCCAAATAGTATTTATCCCAAAAGCTGGGGTCTTTGGGTTTATCAAACACTAAATTGTTAAAGTTATTGCCTAGATTGTCCTGATAACTTATCCTATGCCACTGATCAACTGCTCTATTTCTTAGCCAGGACCAAATGGTTTTGATGACCACTGCTTTATAATATAGTTTTATATCTGGTACAGCAAGGACACCTTCATCTGCCGTTTTTTTCATTAATAAATTCTTGACCTTTTTTTCTTCCAAATGAACATTGCTACTATTTTTTTCTAGATCTGTAAAATAATTTCTTGGGAGTTTGATTGGTATGGCACTAAATAAGTAGATTAGTTTGGGTATTATTGTCATTTTTATTATATTCATTCTGCCTACCCATGAGCACTCAATGTTTTTCCAATTGATTAGGTATGATTTTATTTGTGTGGCAAGTGTTTTGTAGTTTAGTTCATATAGTTTCTGACTTTTCCTTGGCAGATAGATTCTCAAATATTTTATACTATCATCCGTTATTTGGAATGGAATTTCTTTTTGTATCTCTTGCTGCTGAATTTTGTTGGTAATATATAAAAATGCTGATGATGTATGTGGATTAATTTTGAATCCTGCAACTTTGCTAAAGTTGTGAATTGTTTCTAGTAGTTTTTTTGTTGAGTCTCTAGGGTATACCATCATGTCATCTGCAAAGAGTGATAATTTGGTTTCTTCATTACCTACTCTAATTCCTTTTATCTCTTTTTCTTCTCTTATTGCTAAAGCTAACATTTCTAATACAATATTAAATAGTAATGGTGACAGTGGGCGGTCTTGTTTCACTCCTGATCTTATTAGGAATGGTTATAGTTTGTCTCCATTACATATGATGCTTGCTGATGGTTTTAAATAGATGCTACTGATCATTTTAAGGAAAAGCCCATTTATTCCTATACTCTCTTGTGTTTTTAATAGTAAAGGGTGTTGGATTTTATCAAATGCTTTTTCTGCATCTATTGAGATAATCATATGGTATTTGTTAGTATGGTTATTAATATAATTAATTATGCTGATAATTTTCCTAATATTGAAACAGCCCTCCATCCCTGGTATAAATCTTACTTGGTCATAGTGAACTATCCTGGGGATGACTTTCTGTAATGTCATTACTAATATCTTATTTAACATTTTTGCATCAATATTCATTAGCTATCAGCACCATATCGGTCTCATAGAAGGAATTTGGCAGTATACCTTCTGTCCCTATTTTCTCAAATAGTTTGTATAGTATTGGAATTAATTGTTCTTTGAATGTTTGGTAGAATTCACATGTAAATCCATCTGGCCCTGGAGATTTTTTCTTAGTGAGTTGGTTAATAGCATAAAGTTGGGCAAATTAACTACTAATTATTGGCCTAATTTCCTCTTCATTGGAGGAAAATTCTCCCTTATCATTCTAGAGTGTAACAAAAGGCTTATCTATTTTGTTGGATTTTCGTAGAACCAACTTAGTTTTATTTATTAATTCAATAGTTTTCTTATGTTCAATTTTAATAATTTCTCCTTTTATTTTTAGAATTTCCAATTTGGTATTTAATTGAGGGTTTTTAATTTGTTCTTTTTCTAGTTTTTTTTT
>JAJPUD010017785.1:17093-30388 GCA_023553655.1 Myrmecobius fasciatus
GAATTAATTGTTCTTTGAATGTTTGGTAGAATTCACATGTAAATCCATCTGGCCCTGGAGATTTTTTCTTAGTGAGTTGGTTAATAGCATAAAGTTGGGCAAATTAACTACTAATTATTGGCCTAATTTCCTCTTCATTGGAGGAAAATTCTCCCTTATCATTCTAGAGTGTAACAAAAGGCTTATCTATTTTGTTGGATTTTCGTAGAACCAACTTAGTTTTATTTATTAATTCAATAGTTTTCTTATGTTCAATTTTAATAATTTCTCCTTTTATTTTTAGAATTTCCAATTTGGTATTTAATTGAGGGTTTTTAATTTGTTCTTTTTCTAGTTTTTTTTTTAATAATAAGCCCAATTCATTGGTCTTCTCTTTCTCTATTTTATGCAAGAAAGCATCTAGAGATATAAAATTGCCCCTTATAACCGCTTTGGCCATATCCCACAAATTTTGGTATGTTGTCTCATTATTATCATTCTCCTGGATGAAATTATTGATTGTGTCTATAATTTGCTCTTTCACCCATTCATTCTTCAGGACTAGATTATTCAATTTCCAATTAACTTTTTGTCTATTTTCTCATGTCCTTATATTGCATGTGATTTTTATTGCATCATGATCTGAAAAAGATGCATTTACCATTTCTGCCTTTCTGCATTTGATTTTGAGGTTTTTATGCCCTAATACATGGTCAATTTTTGTATAAGTTCCATGGACTGCTGAGAAAAAAGTAAACTCCCTACTGTCTCCATTCTATTTCCTCCAGAGATCTCTATCATACCTAACTTTTCTAACATTCTGTTTACCTCCCTAACTTCTTTATTATTTATTTTGTGGTTTGATTTATCTAATTCTGAGAGAGCAAGGTTGAGATCCCCCACTAGTATAGTTTGGCTGTCTATTTCTTCTTGCATCTCTCTTAATTTCTCCCCTAGGAATTTGGATGCTATTGTAGTTGGTGCGTATTTATTTTGTATTGATATTGCTACATTATCTATGGTACCCTTTAATAAAATACAGTTTCCTTCCTTATATCTTTTGATTAGATCTATCTTGGCTTTTACTTGATCTGAGATAAGGATTGCTACCCCTGCTTTTTTTTTGTTCACCTGAAGCATAATAGGTTCTACTCCAGCCTTTTACCTTCATCCTATATGTGTCACTATGTTTTAGATGTGTTTCTTGTAGACAACATATTGTGGGATTCTGGTTTTTATTCCAGTCTGCTATCTGCTTCTGCCTTATGAGAGAGTTCATCCCATTCACATTCACAGTTAGAATAATTAATTCTTTATTTCCTGCCATCTTATTTACCCAAGTTATATTTTTCCCTTTCCTTTCCCCTTTCTCCCTTCACCCCTCCTCAGTACTTTGCTTTTGATGACGCCATCCCACAAACAATCCACCACCCTTTATATCACCTACCCCCTTTTTTTTTTACTCCTTTCCCCTGATTCTTGTATTTTCCCTTCTATTAGTTTATCCCTTTCTTTTTCCTCCTTTCCCTCCCACTTCCCTCTAGCAACAAACAAGTTTCTATGTGAAATCAAGTGTCTGATATACACTTTTAAAGCCCAACCTGATGAGAGTAAGATTTATACAATGCTCAACTCCCTCCCCTCTTTCTCTCAATTATATTAGGTTTTCTTTGCCTTTTCGAGAGATTTTACCTTGTTTTTACCTCCTTTTTTTAGATCTTATTTTACCACTTTTTCCCTCTTTTCCCCCGGTATGACAAACTTTCCCCCTCTAGTTTTCTTTTTCATATTATCAAAGTAATATCTAGTTAATTAAGTTCAGCAGCAAGAGATACAAAAAGAAATCCCATTCAGAATAACAGATGATAGTATAAAGTATTTGGGAATCTATCTGCCAAGGGAAAGTCAGAAACTATATGAACTAAACTACAAAATACTTTCCACACAAATAAGATCAGAACTAGTCAACTGGAAAAAACATTAAGTGCTCATGGGTAGACCAACTGAATATAATAAAATTGACAATACTACCCAAACTAATTTACTTACTTAGTGCCATACCAATCAAACTCCCAAGAAATTATTTTACAATTCTAGAAAAAATAATAGTAGCAAAGTTCATATGGAAGAATTAAAGTTCAAGAATTTCAAGGGAATTAATGAAAAAAAAAAAAGGTAGACAAAGGTGGCCTTGCTGTACCAGAACTAAAATTACACTATAAAGGGGCGGTCATCAAAACCATTTGGTACTGGCTGAGAAATAGAGCAGTCAATCAGTGGCATAGGATGGGATATCAGGACAATCTAGGCAATAACTTTAACAATTTAGTGTTTGATAAACCCAAAGACCCCAGTTTCTGGGATAAGTACTCACTATTCATCAAAAACCGCTGAAAGAATTGGAAACAAGTGTGGAAGAATTTAGGGCCTTGGCCTACACCTAACACCACATACCAAGATAAGATCTAAATGGGTTCATGATCTAGATATAAAGAGTGATATTGTAAGCAAATTAGAGGAACATAGGATAGTTTACCTCTCAAATCTGTGGAGATGGAATAAATTTATGTCCAAAGAAGATCTGGAACTCCTAAATGAACACCAGATAGATAATGTTTATTATATTAAGATAAAAAGTTTCTGTACCAACAAAACTAATGCAGACAAGATTAGGAGGGAAGCATCAAATTGGGAAATCATCTTTACAATTAAGGGTTCGGATAAAGGCCTCATTTATAAAATATATAGAGAATTGTCTCATATTTATAAGAATTCAAGCCACTCTCCAATCGATAAATGGTCAAGGGATATGAACAGACAATTTTCAGATGATGAAATTAAAACCATTTCTAGTCATATGAAAAGATGCTCCAAATCACTATTGATCAGAGAAATGCAAATTAAGACAACTCTGAGGTACCACTACACACCTGTCAAATTGGCTAAAATGACAGGAAAAGATAACGATGAATTTTGGAGGGGATGTGGGAAAGCTGGGACACTAATACATTGTTGGTGGAACTGTGAATGGATCCAGCCATTCTGGAGAGCAATTTGATGCTATGCTCAAAAAGTTATCAAACTGTGCATACCCTTTGACCCAGCAGTGTTTCTATTGGGCTTATATCCCAAAGAGATCTTAGAGGAGGGGAAGGGACCCACATGTGCAAGCATGTTTGTGGCAGACCTCTTTGTAGTGGCTAGAACCTGGACACTGAATGGATGCCCATCAATTGGAGAGTGGCTGAACAAATTATGGTATATGAATGTTATGGAATATTATTGTTCTGTAATAAACGACCTGCAGGATGATTTCAGAGAGGCCTGGAGAGACCTGCATGAACTGATGCTGAGTGAAACGTGCAGAACCAGTAGGTCAATATACACAGCAACAACAATATTATATGATGATCAATTCTGATGGACATGACTCTCTTCAACAATGAAATGTCTCAAACTGGTTCCAATTATTCAGTGAAGAAAGACATATACACCCAGAGAGAGGGATAGGAAATATGGACCACAACATATCATTTCCATGATCTCTATCGATGTTTGCTAACATTGGGTTTCCTTTCTCAGATATTTTTTGTTCATGTAGATACGATTGTTCTCCCAAAGCAAGATAATTATGGAAATATGTATACATATATTCGATTTGCCAATATTTTAACATAATTACCATGTAGTGGATATCCTGCCATCTAGGGGAGGGGAGGGGATTGGAGGGAAAATTTGTAATGGAAAGCTTTGTAAGGATCAATGTTGAGGAACTACCCATACATATGTTATGCAAATAAAAAGCTTTAATAAAAAAAAGAAAAAGAAAGAAATAGAGCCTATTAAAGATATTACAGATGATTTAATCCAACATGTTAAATCTATAGATTAAAAAACTGAGGGCCAGGAAAGAAAGTGACATCCAATAATACATAACTATTTAGTGCATGACCAGAACTGAATTTATATCTTCTGCTTTCCATGTAGTTTTATTTCCCCTATTATTCATTTCCTCCATCATTTAAAGATTACTTACTAACCTTTGTTTTAATTTGTCTTTAAAAACAGGGAAAAACAAATCTACTGCTTGATGATAACCAATATATTTATCCTTTCCATATTTCTAAAAAATTATTTGAAATGTAACAGCATACTAAGATAATTTCCTCTATCAGAGGGTTAAATAATGTTTGTAAAGTATCACATCTAAGTGCCTGCTGATAATGTAATAGTTCTTCACTGTGATCCTTTGGCATTATCATACAGGTTCAAATGGTCACCATCTTTTTTGACATACTGTGAAAAATAAAATAACGATTTCCTTTGGTTCCCTGATTGTTCATATGAGGTTGCTGAAGTTTGAAAATTCTTTAACATGTTTCAACTACCAGTAAATTGTTTTTGTTTTCTTTAACCTAGGATGTAATAACTCTGTTCTTATTGGTCAAAAGCTCCTGCAGTTACATGTCAAAGAAGAGTGAAGTCTTGGCTTTTGATAATTCAAAGATTCTCTTTGAATAATCCTAAATGATCTCAACATTCTAAGACTAGAAGAGATTTTAGAGTTCACTGAATCCTAATTTGCTATTCCATAAAGATAGTGACTTTTTTGTTTGTTTTTGTCTCTGTATCCTTGGGTATTATAGCATGGTACATTGCAAATAAATCATTTCCAAATGAATGAATAAGGACTGTGGGCTATAAAATTATGAAATGATTTGCTACAGGTAAAAAGATCAATAAATTGCAGAATTTTGATTCAAACTTCAGACCAGCTTGTCAGATATCAAGTCCACTATTCTTTCACTAAGTTATCCAATCTCAACAAAACATGTGGATCCTCTTTTAAATGATTACATTCTGATAAAATTATATTTTTTCATAACAAGAAAATTCAGATTTTGAAATGGACATCAATAAAGAATACTATACTTTCATTTAGTATTCATACGGTTGACACATCAGGATTATGAAACCTTCATTATATCACCCATTTTGGACTACATCATTTTCTAAAGAGCATTATAACTATTAGAGAATCTCTTTTTTATTCTAATTTTAATTATAATATTCTATATAGCAGATATGGTCCCCCCTAAAAACATGGTAAAATATGATGCACCCCTTTCTTTCCTGAAAACTTCCTTTTTACCTAATAGCTACACAGGTTGTCCCAGTGTTGTGGAGGAAACTTAGTTCAGAATACATTATAATCAGAAATTCTTTTATTTAAAATTTTAGAGGAACGCTTGGGGACATTGGACATAGAAATATTAAATAATTAACCTAGATTTAAATTTGGTCAACTTCATGGCTTTATGATTTATTCTCTAACTACTGCACTAAGTTTATACACACACACATATATATATATATATATATACACACATACATATGTGTGTGTATACATATACATATATATATATATATACACACACAGTACTTATATGTTTATATTTGACATATTGTAAATACAGGAGGTAGAGCAAGATGGCAAAGTCAAGACAGGGGCACCCCTGAACTCTCTCCCAAACCCCTCCAAATAATTTTTAATAATATTTCTAAGCAAATTCTAGAGTGGTAGAACACACAAAAATATGGAGTGAAATAATTTTCCACCCCAAGATACCTTAGAAAATTGGCAGGAAAGTTCTGTTGCACCAAGATGAAAGTCCAGCACAGTCCAGCAAAGCGGGTATTATCAGCCACTTAAACAGCAGCGGCAGTGGCTGCTTTTGGAGCTCTAACCTACAGATGATAATGGAGGTGAACAACTTGACAGAAAAAGATCACAGGGATCTCTTTGCTAGTACCAAGACAGGACTCTCCTATCTTGCACATATCCAAATCCAAGCTGTAGTCTGTGGTGGTAGTCCCATGGAAAGGAGGGACACTAGCACTTGAGTTTGAGGACACAATGGATTGGGGACCCTCCTCACAGTTCCAGGGAGGAAATCCAGTGCTTGTGTTTACAGACTAGAGCACAGATCAGAAAAGCAATAAACATATTTCTAGATTCCTACCACTGTTGAAGAATTGAAAATTTATAGGACACTAGAAATATCTGTTAAAAAAAATCCATTAAAGCTAGATGGCACAGTGGATAGAGCACCAACCTTGGAGTCAGGAGGACCTGAGTTCAAAACTGGTCTCACACACTTAATACTTCCTAAATGTGTGACCCTGGCCAAGTCATCTAACCCCAATTGTCTTAGCAACAACAACAATATCTGCACAAAACTCCTAAAGCTTGCTACAATGCACACTTCATCATGTAAGTCAAGCTATATTTTAACAAACAAATAATAGGCTGGGGAAATGAACAAAAAACAACAACAAAATTCTGATTTCAGAATGTTACTATGGTAAAAAGAAAAATAAAACACATTCATAAGAAGAGAAAAAAGTCAAAATTCCTATAACTAAAGCCTCCAAGAAAAATATGAATTTGTTTTAAGTCATGGAAGTGCTCAAAAAAAGATTTTGAAAATCAGGGAAGAGAGGTAGAGGGAAAATTGGGAAGAGAAATGGGAATGATGCAAGAAAATCATGCAAAACAAATTGACTGCTTCATAAAGGTACAAAAATACAGAAGAAAATAACAACTCAATAACAGACTAAGGGGCAGTTAGTTGGTGTAGTGGATAGAGCACCAGCCCTGATGTCAGGAGGACCTGAGTTCTAATTTGGCCTTAGACACTGAACATTTCCTGGCTGTGTGTGTGTGTATGGGGGGGGGTCACTTTACCTCAATTGCCTCAGCAAAAAAACCAAAACAAAACAAAGACAAACAGACTAGGCCAAATGGTAAAAGAAGTACAAAAATTAAGTGAGGAAAAGAATTTCTTAAAAAGCAGAATTGGCCAAATGGAAAGAGAGGCAAAAAAAATTATTGAAGAAAAAAGAAATCTTCTTTAAAAGTAGAATTGGACAAATTTAAAAATTGACAAAAAAGCTCACAGGAAAAAAATTATTCCTTAAAAATAGAATTGAACAATTGGAAGCTAATGATTTTATAAGATATCAAAGAAAAATATTTTAAAAACCCCAACAGCATAAAGAAGAAAGGAAGACAATGTAAAATATCCCATTGGGAAAACAATTGATCTGAAAAAATAGATCCAGGAGACATGATATTAAAATTATTATACTACCTGAAAGCCATGATGCAAAAAAAAGCCTAGAAATAATCTTTCAAGAAATTATTGAGGAAAACTGTCCTAATAAAATGAGAGACAAAATAGAAATGGAAAGAATCCAATGATCACCTTCTGAAAAAGATCACAAATTGAAAACTCCCAGGAATATTACAACCAAATTAGATATGTAATGAAATAAATAATTTTCAAGTAGTCTGGATGAAACAATCAGAAGTGAATAAGAAATTCAACCTTCAAATGCAGAATTCAAGAGAAGCATAAAGAAGAAAACAGGAAAGGGAAATCTTAAGGGTCTTAGTAAGTCTAAATTGTTTACACTCCTATATAAGAAGATCATACTTGTAACTCATAAGAACTTACTCATTAAGGCAATTAAAAGGAGCTTATATAAATAAAGTACACAAGTGTAAGTTGAATATTAAGGAATTATGTCTTTTTAAAAAATAAAACTAAAAGGTAAGAGAAAGCATATTGAGAGAAAGGGAAAGGGAGAAATAGAATGAGGGTAAAATATCTCCCCCCAAAAAAAGGCAACAATTTTTTTTTTTTTACAGTGAAAGCTAAGACAGGGAAACAACATGACTGAGTGAACCTTCCTTTCATCAGAATTGGCTCAAGCCAATAAACACACTCAACTGGGTCTATACTCACTTTATTTTACCCTATAGGAAAGGAGATGCAGAAGAGGATAAAAGAAGGGTAGAGTGGTAGAGAAGGCAGATTGGTGGAAGGGTTAGTCAGAAGCAAAACACTTATGAAAAGAGACAGGATAAAAAAAGAAAGAGAATAGAAGAAATGGGATGGGGAAATATAGTTAGCAATAACACTTGTGAAAAAAATTGAAGGAAGTTTCTTTTATGAAAGCCTCATTTTTCAAGTAGAGAACTGAGACAAATTTATAAAAGTAAGAACCATTCCTAATTGATGAATGTTCAGGAGATATAACATTTTCAGATGAAGTAATCAAGGGTTTTTATAGCCATATGAAAAAAATGATTTAAGGAACTATTGATTAGATAAATGTGAACTAAAACAATTCTGATGTATTTCCCCATACATATTAGATTAGCTAGTAAAAAAGAAAAGGAACAATGACAAAAGTTGGAGGGGTTATGAAGATAAATATATATTGATGCACTGTTGGTTGTGTTGGGAACTGATTCAACCATTCTGTAAAGAAATTTAGAATGAAGCCCACTGAACTAGAAAACTATACATCTCCTTTGAACTAACAATACCACTACTAGGTCCGTATCCCAAGAAACATAACAGAAAGGAAAAAAGAACCTATGTGTCTAAAAATATTTATAGCATCTCTTTTCTGGTAGCCAAGAACTAGAAATTGAGTGGATGTCCATCAATTAATAGCTGAATAAATTGTCTTGTTTGAGTATATTGGAATACTATTGTGCTGTAAAAAAGTGATGAGAAGGATGCTGCCAGCAAAACCTGGAAAGTCTTCCATGAGCTGATTAAAAGTGAGAAATACTGTGTACAAAATAATTGTAATATTATAAGATGATCAGCTGTGAATGATTTTACTATTCTCATAAATAAAATGATTCAAGAGAACTATGAAGGACTTATGATGAAAAGTACTACACATCCCAGAGAAAGAACTGATGGTGTCTGAATACAGAATGACACATACCTTTTCTTTAAAACAAAAACAAAAACAAAAAGAAAATCTTTATTTTGGTTTGCTTTGGTTTGGTTTGTTGTTTTTTTTTTCATCTATGTTTTCTTTCACATCACTATTATGAAAATGCTTTGCATGACCACATATATGTAACATATTGCTTGCTTTATCAATAAGAGGGAATGAGGAGGGAGAAAAGGAAAAAATCTCATACTGTTTTTTTAAATGAATGTTAAAAAATGTTTTTACATGTAACTGAAAAAAATAAAATATTAAATACATAAAGTTTAAAAAACCTTTTATACACACAATGTACTAAAGTAATGGCTAAATACATACATACGTATGTAAGTTTTATATAGAGATTGGATATGTATAGGAATATGTATATATATGCATAAATTTGCAGGTGTTTTCTATGCATACATACATTGAATGAGAGAGACTTTTGAAAGCCTCTTAGACAGCAATGAAATCAAATCAGTTAATACTCAAATTAATGCATGCTATTTACTGGAACCTGAAGTTTAATTACTTTGGCCACGTAATGAGAAGATGGCACTCACTGAAAAAGGCCATGATGTTGGGGAAAATTGAAGAGAAAAGATAAAGTTGATAGCAGTTAATAAGATGTATATATTATATTTTTGAAACAATAAATATGTACTTGGATAGACATTGAGAGAAAGCAGAGGATAGAAGGGTCTGGTGTGCTATGGGGTATAGGGTAATGAAGAGTTGGACACAAATATTTAAACAATACATAGTTTTCAGTATAATATATGTACATTCATTTACATAAATTTATACATATGCAATACAGATCCTCTGTCTATATATATAATACATATACAATAAAATATATTCTTACATATACAATATATTCATACACATAATTCTCTGTATAATTTATACATATTATACAGAGAAATATGTGTATTGTTTAGTTGTTCATTGTATATAGTGTGGATATACCTATATTTTGTATACATATATGTATTTGCATGTTTCTGTACACACACACACAAACTATATCTTTGCAGTAAAATGTAGAATCTACTAT
Source organism: Myrmecobius fasciatus (assembly GCA_023553655.1). Lineage (NCBI taxonomy): Eukaryota > Metazoa > Chordata > Mammalia > Dasyuromorphia > Myrmecobiidae > Myrmecobius > Myrmecobius fasciatus. The sequence continues at coordinate 26,935 of JAJPUD010017785.1, forward strand.
TTGCCCATACACAGCTAAATAGACATTGAAAATGTCTCAATTCCAGAATTAAACCTTAGGAAGAGAAAAGACTATTTATGAGAAACTGCTGTTTTATTTTTTTACTCTATGAATGTTTTGTAAACTCAAAATTCATATGAATATAAAATGTTATTGATTTTTCTTCTCCCCCTCCTTTTCCTCTTTCTCCTTCTTGTCCTCCTTCCCCTTTTCCTTCTTTTTGTATTGATAGTTTCTTGTTTTGTATTGTTTTAATTTAAGTAATATACAAATTTAGAAAAATCATTGAGATTATATAGTTCTAATTCTATTTTGCAGGTGATTTAACTGAGACCCAGAGAGGCTAAATGTCTTCCCGGAAGTCTCACAGATAGGGAAAAAAGCAGAACTCCTATTTCAACACATATCTGCATGTTCAAAATCCATTCAGCTGAATGGAATGAAATAAAATTGAACTGAAATCCCTTCACTAGTGGGCATTCAAAATGCATTTGCTGAATGAAGGAATGAATGAATCTCATTGTGAGCAAGGAGCAATGTAGTTACTTTAACTACAAGCCTTTGCTTTAATTGACCTTTGTCTAAAGAGAAATCTTTTTGGAGGAAATTTTCTTTACTCTGAATAGCTCTAGTCTGAATGTTCTTTGCCTATGCCCTGATGAGGTACCAAGTTTGCCACTCCCCAGGGGTTGATTCAGCAATAATTTCCTGCTGTGTTAATTATCACTGCCTCTCAAAGGCATTAATTAAACTGAATTGAGCCAGCATGGTGCATAATACATACTGGGTAGCTGTCTACAGCCAGCCTAAGAACTGAGTATAAAAAGATGAAGAAGAGCAAGGTCAGGGAGCTGAATCGAGGATCCCATAAAGCTCTACTTCTTTCTGTACCTCCAGTCAGCAAGAAACTCTGCCACAGTCCTCTTCAGAGTTCTTTTCAAAAATCATCTGGTTCACAAATCTAACTTACATGAGCTATTTCTATTTCCCCTAACAATTAAATACTCTCTGTGTACCCACCTGTATTCTCCTCTTCTCAGTAGGCTAGTGTAATACCAGTGTTTCCCTATGTGTCCCTTCACTCCCCACCTAAGTTTCTAGGAAGATCAAATAAAACAAATTAGAGGGGAAATAACATATTTTAGAACAATGGCTTGTAACTTAAAAACAAAAAATCTGCATCCAGATACCTGTGGCAATTTGGTGACATCTATTGACTCCTCAGTAATATTTTAAAATGAATAAAATAAAATGCACATAATTGCAAAGAAAATCTATTATATTGGATATTAAAACTTAAAGTTATTTTAAAGTTCACCAATTTATAGTGTAATAGTGAAAGTTACTTTGACTCAGTGATGCACTATTTCTAGTTCTGCTTGTCAATTAGTATTAAAAAAGATGTCATCCAGTCCTCTATTTCTCCCATAAGCAAGTCAGCACATACCTCTGAACTGTTATGTCTTTGCTACCTTGGAGAAAAGCTGAGTTGTAAGGTCTCAGCTATTTTTTTTTGCTGAAAATAAAATGTGTGAGTTTTTAAGAAAACTTTTAAAGAAAGTTTAAGAAATTGCCTTTAAAACTGACCCCACCTTGAAGTTATTCCTGATCTTTAATGATCAGCCTGTCAAACTGTTGCTACCTTGACTTATAATAAACTATGTTTAATTCTCTCTGTCTTAAATAACTCATTAATCAAGATGAAAGCCCAAACAAAGAATTTTCCTTTCAACAGTAAGAGTAAGAGGAGGCAAGTATGGGAAATCCTGTTACAGAGGTGAAAGAGACCTTTCCTTTGGGAGGAAATGTTATTTTCCCCTGTACCTTCCTCAGACACACACACACAAAAGTTGGGATGAGAAAAATTAAACAATTGAAATTTGTTAAAATAAAGAAATTTATTGAGAATATGGTAGATTCATACGCTGCAAAATTGTCTGTATAAGTCAAAGGAAAGAGTATGCATCCAACAGTCTTAACTAAGAAATTAATAAATATTTCTTTGTTGATTATGAGTATTGTAGATGGAAGTTAACCTTGTCTAGAATTTTAATGCCTGTTTGCTAATTAAGAGAATGAATTCTAACTTTGTCTTTTTACCTGCTAATTTTTTCTTCTTGATAAAATTAATTTCATATGTGGTAGTAAGTGTAGTGTTAAATTGAAAATGTGTAAGTGCTGGCTATTTAGAGATCTAGTTCTATTTATAATTCAAAAACAGGCAAGTTGAGCAATTCACACAGTTGGAATTTTACAATTTTTCCCCAAAGTTCCAAAAATCAACTATATTAGTGATGTGCACATTAAGCTATACATGTCAGGGAAGGAAAAGTTAAAACAAGAGTGAATTTTTCTATCTATATTTCCAGAAATAGCCACTAATAGTACACCATGATCAAATGATTTTAGAGTAGATTTGAAATATGAAATTTGTTTTTGCTTTATAAAATTTAAAACTTTTTCTAGAAGATGACATATTTGGGCAATAATTTACTTCAACAAATTTAAAAATGTTTATTTTCTCTACATTTAAAAATTTCTTGAAGATTTTCATTGGAAGTTTAAAAACATAAAGCAGCAAAGTATTAGTTATTTAAAACCTATTCAAAGGAGAATGGCATAATAGAAAGAAGACTGGTCAAGGAGTTTAAAAAACATAGATTAAAACTTGTATTCTCCTAATTGCTGGCATTATGGAACTGGGAAACTTACTTTATTACTTTTAACATAAGTATTTTAAAAAAAAGAAGTTTAATCTGGCCAAATATATGCTGCCTTAGGTGTTTCTCAATACATTTAAAAGAGAAGGTAGCAAGTACTGGGAGGTTGGATAGGAATTCAGGTATAATTACTATCAATAATAACAAAAAAAGAGGATTAGGCCAAAACAGGATGACTGTCAATGCTTTGCCTAATTTCTTATTTCTACAAAATAAGTTAATGATTAATACATGGGTTGAGATAGATGAAACAGAATAGTCTGGCCTTTGTAAATAATATTTTATACTAGATAACATCTTTATATTCACAAAATTGACTAATGGGGGAGATATTCATGATTCTTCTATATTCATTAATTGTATTATCCCAAAACAAACAAACAAAAGAAAAACAAAAACATTTAATTGGGTAGAATAAAATAATCTCTTAAAAGTTGTCCTATAAAATTTATCTGATACACATGTTTAAGATCACAAAATATTAAAAAGATAAAGTAGAGAATACTTCATTGTTTCTGATTATGTGATAAAATGTTGTGTGTAAATAAGTAATAATTTATACAGTCTTTCCTATATTAATCACAGCATGCTAAGTGCTGGAGATTGAAATTTGAAACAGTCCTGGCCCACAATTAGCCTACATTTTTAAAAATTTGATTTGCATAACATATGTGTGGGTAATTCTTCAACATTAACCCTTACGTAGCTTTCTGTTACAAATTTTTCCCCCCCAA